>OZ026829.1:8920327-9229002 GCA_964023185.1 Macaria liturata
ATTTCCCCTCGCGGAGCGCGTCGCGATGTCAATCCCATACATTGGTGTTTCTATTCCATAAGCGAGCGACAGTACGCTCACTAAAATACGCCTCTTGTCTAGGGAGGCTGCAACCCTTCAGGTGTACAACCGAGACCACAACGGCGAAAAACGTGCGGTAGTTGTTAAAATGAAATGTGAAAAGAGGGGTTTAAAACTTTCCTAATTAGCGCTTGTTTTAATTAGTTTTGCTTGCTTCTTCCTCCTCCTGTAGCTCGTGACTCCCTTGCAGAACTGATTCATTAAGAAAGATTTTTTAGGCAAATACATCTTGTGTACCGATCCCAAGCATATTTATTTGATTAATAGGCGAGCAGCAAATTGCTAATGTGCCCATATCTCACTGTGTCAAAATTGTTTTATATAGTCCACACAAAGCAGTGGGACCCCAAGGGCTGTGGATGATGATGATGACACCCAGATCCTGCTACGAACTTTCTTCTTCTCAGACTTTGTGCTCTTCAAACGTGTTGGTTTTATTATGATTAACTCTCGACATCAGAGTTTGCTGCTTTCGTTCGATAAGAAGATGTTGGTTTTACCAAGTCGGTCGTTGCTTGCTCCTTTTTTTTACGTGGAATAGGTTTACGTATGACTAACAGCCTGCCTGATGTTAAGCATTGCTGCAGCCTAGGATGTAACACGCTTACCTAGAAATACCTATTAACTCTAGATTTAAAGACCCCTGGATTGTAGTTCGCAGGAAACACAGCTTCTGGTGTGTTCCAAAGCTTTAAACCCTGGCTTTATTGCAGGATTATAGAGCGCAACGGTGGCAAAGCTCCCCTCACCTACCACCAGTTCCAAGCGCTGATAGCGAGCATGCCGCCGCCGCAGGCCGCCGAGCCGGCCGTGTCTGCGCTCACCCTCAACGGAGCCACCACACCCGTGGCAGACGACCACGATGACAGGTTCGGGGTGCCCACACTGGAGGAACTGGGTGAGTGGCTGGGGATGGTGAATATGTGATGAGTTGCAGGAAACAGCTGTAAAGCTAAAGAGACATTAGAATTAAAGTGGCATTTGTTAATTAGTAAATAATGACGACTTTTACACATTTGAGCATTGTGCGTGTAATGTCGAATTTTGATTAATATCAAAAATATGTTTAGTTAGCTATTTTTTGTCAGGAATTAAATCAATATATTGACATGTGTGGAATCGCCAAAACAGTCATGTAATTTTAAGTAAATCGGTTCTATAAAAATCGTGACTTTACGATCGGCATTGTGTTTTAAAGCTGTCTCTGCAACTCGCCACATTCAAAGTTTATTGTGTATAAAAAAAACCTGCAAGCGAGACCGTTTGAAATTTTTAATGTGTACAATTCGTAAAATAAGCTTGTTCTTTCAATCAAAACTCACTATAATCTAGTTACTGCTTATGTTTGTCAATAAATAGCTGCCAAAGACGTGTTTTTCTCGACGGCCCCACTCAGGGGCCTATCAGTATAAAAAGCTGTGGCGACGCAAAGCGCCACCATGCGATTTGTTTCGCTACGTCGCGCCCGTCGTTACACGGGCCCGAGCACAATTATACTTCTCGAACCACCGAATAGAGGAACGGGGGGAGAGCGCGCGGTCGCGTGAATATAAGCACATCTCCGCGCCGCAGGAGTCAGTCAGTCTGCCGCCGCTTTCGCACACGACACACGCCACGTGATCCGCGCCCTCCGCGCGGTCTCCCGCCCGCGCCTCGCAAAGTAGTGCCTGTAACTTCTGTACTATGTACAACTATGTATAAGGGAGCCTATCTCCGATTGTGACGATACCAAATAAACATTCAACATAAATCACACTGTGTTATCATTTCCGTCACCCGGGGCTCGTGCTCCCCATAATGGTGACCCGCGATACTTCGTACACGAAAATTCATAGTGCAGTTCAGTGTTCTGTCCAAATAAAAACCGCGAGTACAAACTGTTTATAAGCTCGCCAAACACCCTGTCTGGGGACGCCTCATCAGCCGGTGCCCGCCGACAACACAACCAAACCCACTCGGTTTGGTCATCACGGCGTGGCGGCACCACGGCGTCACACTCACGAGCTCGCCCCGCCGTCCAGTAGCACGCGCTGCACGTGCTCATCAACAAACACAAACCAACAAGCACGGCGCGCCGTGGCGACGGGGACAACGGCAGTCTGCAGTCCCTAGGCGGGACCATTATTTTCGGCAACATTCCACGAGGAGGTACCTATTGCAAGCAACCCGGTGAGCAAACTTCAATTACCTACGACAACACGAGTTTAAATATCGCAAGACGCTGCAAACAACGCGCCGCGTCGACGAGTACCTAGTGGGCATAGCGCGGCAAACATCAAACAAAGCACGCCGCGCCGCGCTCGAAAAACACGCAAAGTACCTACCTACAAAGCGCGCCGCCGCGCTCAGCAACTAACTACGACTTACCTATTTCCAACCATGTTATAGCTATAAATTTAACATTAAACAATTTTTAGGAACTTAAATTTATTCTTGTGTGCTAATATTTTTTTTGTATATATGTGTGTTGTCTATTTTATGTTGTGACCTTTTATTGCTTAGGAACTTAAATTTATTCTTGTGTGCTAATATTTTTTTGTATATATGTGTGTTGTCTATTTTATGTTGTGACCTTTTATTGCATTGTGTTTTGACATTACATATTGTGACCTAATAATGTGTACCTACTTATACTTAATGTCCACTTACGGTAACCACCGATCGACTTTCGGTCATTGACCTTTGGGATTGTACGATTCCGGTTACAACTAATTTAATTTTCGGACGACTTCAGTGACCAGTGACAATCGAGTGACATACTTCCGGTCCTATCACTATTTGTTTACACTAGTTCAACCGCTCACTGACTCGTTTTCGGTATTCAACTAAACCCGTTTCGTCTTCAATAATGGCGACACCCGAGGAACAGATCAGGCTTCTGCACGAACAGCTCCAGGTGCTACAGGCCAGCCAGCACAACAGGACAATGGCAGTTTCGGTTAAACTGCCCGCTTTCTGGGCCGACAAGCCCACCGTATGGTTCGGTCAAGTAGAAGCACAGTTCGAGTTAGCCGGAATAACACAGGACCGTACAAAATACAGTCATGCTGTATCAATGCTGGACTCGAGGACTGCCGGCGAAATAGCCGACATCATCGAGCAGCCACCGGACACAGACCGATACTTACACTTAAAAACCGAGTTGATAAAGCGATTATCCGCCTCAAGCGAGGACCGCGTACGGCGTCTTCTAGGAGAGGAGGACATCGGAGACCGCAAACCATCACAGTTTCTGCGCCATCTACGCTCATTAGCCGGCGCTGATTTCAAGGGTGGAAACATCATTCGACAGCTGTGGTTGCGTCGCTTGCCAGGCAACGTGCAAGCCATCTTAGCGGCACAAGAGGATCTCCCTCTTGAAAAAGCCGCCGATATCGCCGACAAAATAGTGGAGGTAGCAACACCTGCGGTTAACGCCATCGCTACCACCTCAGCACTCTCACCTGAGCTTACGCAACTTACCCTGAGAATAGATCAACTAACCAAATGCGTAGAAATGCTCACAAACGATGCCAGATCTCGTTCACGGTCACTTACAAGTCAAAACGACCGCTCAAGGGCGAGTTCCAGATCACCATCATCATCACGATCATCATCCCTGTGCTGGTACCACCAAACCTACAAGAAAAAAGCGAGGAAATGCACAAGTCCTTGTACCTGGGTCGACAAAAAGCAGGGAAACGACCAAAGCAGTCAGTAGACGCGGCGACCGACTGCTGCAAATCCTGCCGCCGTTTATTTGTCTCAGATAAGACGACTCTGCTGCGTTTCCTAATTGACACTGGTAGCGACCTTTGCTGCTATCCCAAACGTTTAGTCAAAGGTCGCATCAACACATCTACGGGATACAAACTAGCCGCAGCTAACGGTAGCACCATCAACACATATGGCAGCATTTCACTTCGCCTCAACCTAGGTCTACGTCGCGACTTCCAATGGAACTTCACTATCGCCGACGTAGACACACCGATAATAGGCTCAGATTTCCTGAGTTTCTATAACCTGCTGCCCGATCTCCGTCGTAAACGTCTTATTGACGGAAATACAAGTCTGACCACACCGGCTTCAATCGCTCATGTCAACCAAGTTAGCGTTAGAGCCATATCTGTAAACGATTCCTCACCTTACTCCAAACTTCTTCTGGAATTCCCAGATCTGACACGCCCCCCAGGACTTCCAAGACAGGTGAAACACACAACAGTTCACCATATTGTTACTACCGAGGGTCCACCAGTTGCATGCCGTCCACGCCGCCTTGCACCGCAGAAGCTGGAAGCAGCCAAAAAGGAGTTCGACGACATGGTACATTGTGGTACAGCCACACCTTCCGATAGTCCTTGGGCCTCTCCCCTTCACATGGCGAAAAAGGGTGAGCTAGGATGGCGTCCATGCGGCGATTATCGCGCTCTAAACGCGAGAACCATACCAGACCGTTATCCCGTTAGGCACATAGCTGATTTCTCCAACAACATTGCTGGTTGCACCGTATTCAGCACTATCGATCTAGTAAAAGCTTACCAGCAGATTCCTGTCAACGCCACCGACATTTGCAAGACCGCCATCACCACGCCATTTGGCCTTTTTGAGTTTCCCTTTATGACCTTCGGTTTACGTAATGCAGGGCAAACGTTCCAACGTTTCATGGACGAGGTCGTAAGGGGGCTGAGTTTTTGCTACCCGTACGTTGACGACATTTTGGTTTTCTCGCGTTCGGAATCTGAACACCTGGAGCACCTGCAAATTCTATTCCAGCGACTCAACACATTTGGAGTCGTTGTCAACCCTTCCAAATGCGTTTTTGGTGCCAAAGAAGTGATCTTCCTTGGTTACCGCATAAACAAAGACGGGACGCAACCACCTCCCGAAAGGATTGAGGCTCTTCAAAGCTATCCATTGCCAAAAACAACCCAAGGGCTTCGCAGATTCCTAGGCATGATAAACTTTTATCGCCGGTTTCTCCCTAAGGCTGCTGAACTCCAAGCGCCACTCAACAATTTACTAGCTTCTTCAAAGCTCAAAGGGACACAGCCAGTACCTTGGACGCCCGAACTCGAACTAGCATTCCAAAGGTGCAGGGATAGCCTCGCTAGTGCTACTCTCCTTGCTCACCCAGTGAGTCACGCCGAGTTAGGACTTTTCACAGACGCCTCCTCGGTACACGTCGGGTCTTGCCTTCAACAAAAAGTAGGCAACGTTTGGCAACCACTAGCCTTTTTCAGCAAGAAGCTAACAAGCAAACAAGCGCAGTGGCCGGCATACTACAGAGAGCTTCTTGGTGTATACGAAAGTATACAACACTTTCGCCACCTGCTCGAGGTTCAACACGCCACTATTTACACAGACCATAAACCACTCATTTATGCATTTACCCAACGCCGCGACAAGCTTCCACCTGTTCAACTCAACCAGCTATCCTTCATATCCCAGTTTACGACTGACGTAGTGCACGTTAAGGGAGAGGATAATGTAGTCGCTGACACGATGTCAAGGATCGAAGCCATCACCTTAGAAGAGAGTTATGTTGCGTTGGCAGATGAACAAGCCACAGACGACGAGCTCCAGGAGGCTCTTACAAATTCTTCCCTAAAATTGGAAAAGGTTTGTATTCCTGGATCTAACATAACCATCTACTGCGACACGTCAACGGGGAAGCAACGACCATTTGTAACACCTTCATTCCGGCGTAGTTATTTCAACAAAGTCCATAATCTCAGCCACCCTGGCGTGCGAGCCACTGCACGCATGGTGGCTGAGCGCTTTGTGTGGCCATCCATGAACAAAGATTGTCGTAAATGGGCACGTGAATGCACTTCATGTCAACGGAGCAAGGTGTCAAGGCATACTATAACGCCACTTGGACATTTTACTACTCCGACCAAACGCTTCCGCCACGTCCACTTGGACATCATAGGGCCTATGCCTTCCAGTAAAGGCTTTCAATATTGCCTGACAGCCGTAGACCGTTACACGCGATGGCCAGAGGTATGGCCCATGGTCGGCATCACAGCGGAAGAAGTGGCCGAAACATTCACAACTGGATGGATTTCACGTTTTGGCGTCCCGTCCATTGTAACTACAGATCAAGGCCGACAGTTTGAATCCGCATTATTTAATGCTCTTTTAAAGCAGTGTTCAGCGATTCGCACGCGCACCACCAGCTATCATCCGTGCGCCAACGGCATGGTAGAAAGATTACATCGCCAACTACAAGCAGCGCTCATGTGCCATGGAGGCACTTGGTGTACTGCTTTACCACTCGTACTTCTTGGCATGCGAGCAGCTTTAAAAGAAGATCTACAAGCATCAGTCGCTGAACTTGTTTACGGTGAACCCTTGAGACTACCCGGGGAATTCTTGAGTCCTTCATCCAACAACGAATGCCTGGAAGACGTCCACAACTTTGCGTCACAGCTACGAATGCACATGGCAAACTTAAAACCTGTTGCAGGATCACGTCACACCCAACGCCAACCATTCGTGTTTAAGGACCTACAAACATGCACACACGTGTTCCTCCGGGATGACTCAGTAAAGCCGTCACTGAAACCACCTTACACGGGGCCCCATCCGGTTACAAAAAGGAATGACAAAACCATATGTATTACCGTGGGAAACAGAGACACCCAAGTAAGTCTTGACCGTGTGAAGCCGGCATTTATCGAAGAAGTAGACGACGACATAATGCTCTCATCACCCGCGCAAGCAACAGCAACACCATCACCAATTCACTCATCTACACCCGCCCAACCTGCACCCCCATCGCCTGCACCGGTCGTCACTCGCACTGGTCGCAGAGTCAGATTCCGGGACATCCTCGATCTGTAAATTTAAATCTAACATCACAATTTCTTTTCGCATTCCACTTAACGTCACTCGATCGTCATGGGGTTACCTTATGGCATCATTGAGCCGTAATGAGATCTTATTTTGTAAATAATTTGCGTCATCATCGATGCTACTCTAGCTATTAAGACAACTTTAACGTACCTAATAATTTGGGGCACTTTTCTCCGTGGGTGGGTGGTGTGGCGACGCAAAGCGCCACCATGCGATTTGTTTCGCTACGTCGCGCCCGTCGTTACACGGGCCCGAGCACAATTATACTTCTCGAACCACCGAATAGAGGAACGGGGGGAGAGCGCGCGGTCGCGTGAATATAAGCACATCTCCGCGCCGCAGGAGTCAGTCAGTCTGCCGCCGCTTTCGCACACGACACACGCCACGTGATCCGCGCCCTCCGCGCGGTCTCCCGCCCGCGCCTCGCAAAGTAGTGCCTGTAACTTCTGTACTATGTACAACTATGTATAAGGGAGCCTATCTCCGATTGTGACGATACCAAATAAACATTCAACATAAATCACACTGTGTTATCATTTCCGTCACCCGGGGCTCGTGCTCCCCATAAAGCTGTTGTCGAAAACCTTATTTTTCCCGCTCAGACGCCATTAAACTTGCAAACGAGTTAGACTGCTCTACGAATTGACTTCGTATGAACTCTTATTACGACGTGGCAGGTCAAAACATACTGTTTTATATGGATCTCAAAATTGTCTTTCACATGAAATTGGATCTAATTTGTGCCACGACCGATATCTACTCTCAATATATTACAGAATTCATCAACTGAACATGTTTAAAAAAATCTAGGAAAAATATAGTTATTTTACAGTAATTGAATAAAGGTAGTTACTAACTATACTATATACCTACAGTATCTATTTATTACAATACACTAGATTTATTTACTCAAAGTATAGAATGAAACCATAAACTGTTGATATAATACTCGTAGAGTAAAAACATCTAATTTCTAAAGGTTTGTTTGTGTTCTTGTAAGCTCTACACAAAGAATCGAATTGATATCGCAGGCCCATCTCTATCTTCCCTATTTTATTAATGGAAGATGATTATAATAAAATCTAGGAGACAACATTTTCACGACAATTGACAAAGATATATAAATAGAAGCCAATAAGTACTCGTTAAGTCATTATGTCACTAAATATGTACATATTGTGTTGTCATAATTATGTAACAGACATGTGTATTAAGATAACAATAAGTATAGTTTCTATATTATACGAATATTATATTAGTTTGTACTCAACTCGTCGAATGGACTTGCAAAGATTTGGTTCGTCAAGCATTGCGTAGAAAACACATGAGATTTAATTATGGTATAGTTTTTGCATACTTTAGTATATATTTACAGTATATAATTACAGTAAGTACAACAAAAAGCAACAAAATTATCTTACATTAAATTACTTAAATTTGTGTACATTTAAAGTGTTCCAATGTTCATTGTTCAGTTCACCAACAAAGCGAATCTGCAAAATATTGAGCTCTAAATATCCGATCGTGCTCCACCTTTCACGCGATCATTTGACAAACCTATTCATTACAATCAATTGTACAGTTGTGTTAATCCTGCTATATTTCAGGATTTGACACGGACAATCTAAAGCCGCCAGTATGGATCGGCGGCGAGAGCGAGGCTCTTGCTAGGTTAGAAAGACATCTTGAAAGGAAGGCGTGGGTTGCATCTTTTGGCAGACCCAAAATGACGCCACAATCCCTGCTGGCGAGCCAGACCGGCTTGTCGCCCTACCTGAGGTCAGCTTTATTACTATAATTCATGTTGTTTTTCTTAAGGCCGTCGATACGGTTCCTAATATATGTTATTTGATGGTGTGTAAGGTAAGTTCGCTGTCGTGTTCTATGTGTTAGTTTAGTACTAGAGTAATTATACAAATATGGTTGAACTGGTATAAAAGAATTTGAGTACGCGCGTTTGATATGACATTGCAGATTGCTGGCGAACTAACCCAAAGGTTAAATAAAACTGGAGAAATATGTAGTGTTTTTCCGCTGCGACTGCCCCTTGGCCGGCTTCAAAGTAACGCCTGATTCAATATCTTACCAAAGGTTAAATTTAATAGTATTCGGCTTGAAAACAAAAATACATTTCTTTTGCTACAGCCATTTATATAGTTGATTTTAATTTAGCTCTTCATGTTTACTAAGGTGATATGTATTTTTCTAAAGTTATAAAAATATACATGAGTTGTAAATAAATAAATTATAAACCATAGGTTGGTTTATGTAGCGTCCGTACAATGTTTGCATCAGCGCTCGTGGCTAAATAATCCGACACGATACCCACGGATGCAGTCACTATTTATAAATACCCAAATCATAACTATTTCTATGAAAAATCACTTTATATTTAAAGCAGCATTTCTCGTACTACATGGTATTTTGTATGGATTCCACACAGAGCTTGGTTTCGCATAGAAATGTAATTAACAGCATAAGTACCTACTAAGTACTGACGTCCGAATCAATATATCCACGTGAAAACATCGGGTACTAAACCAGATACTTAATAAATATTATATTTGGATCCATTAAATTACTTAACCAAAATTTAACAGTATTTTTAATATTTACTAATTTTTACTATAAAAGCTAGGATTTAATGTTTCTTAAGCTTAAGTTGGCACATACATAAATGTATAAATGAGTCTGGTCGTTTCTATGTATAATAAATATGTATTTACAAAAGAAAAGTATATAAGTATTATATCCGTTATCTAGTACCCTCGACACAAGCGTTTGCGCTGTGTAGTGTAGTGTGGGGCTAGATGGCGCTGTGTGCAATGTCCCGGTTGTTTTAATAGAGAAAATCATAATCAAAGTTGCCGAAATCTTAAATGTAGTCAATTAAAATGCTGTATGTAGCTTTTAAAAAAAAATTAAAAACTGAAAATGAAAATATTTTATTGTGTAGGTTCTGTTGTTTACAAGGATCTTATGAATTACGTTTGAATAGTTAGAATAAAATTTTAACCGGGTTTTTTTAATTCTTTGACTTTGTATTAAGATTTTCTATGTCTTAACATATCATACTGATCTCTAGATTCTATCTCTATTATATTTTATTATTGTAAATAAAGTCCAGTATAAAAAATGAAAAAAAAATCTCGTGCGTAGCTATAATGTTCATAACACAATCCACGTCATTTCTACAAATAGCTAAATGAATCGAGCCAAAATACAGTAAATACCTAAGTACGTAATGCTAGACGCATACGTTTGTATTTTAAAGCATCATCAGCATTCAGTGGCTTTAGCACCTATCAAGAGAATTCTATATTCAATAAATCGATTCGATAAATAACTAAAATCAATGTATATATTTATCTATACATATAATAAAGCGGAAGAAAGTATGAACATTGAAGATATTAAAAAAAAATGTTTGGAGATACTTCAAATTGATAGCAGAACATGTTCAACTATTTCTAGAAAAAATGTCTGTTTCTCTGTTTCACTGTTTTTTTTTACGTGTCTGTAGTTAAACCTGTCTACGTTTAACTACAGCCTGCCTGATGTTAAGCATTGCTGCAGCCTAGGGTGTAACACGTATTTAAAGGATCATCGCAAAAAAGACTATCAGATCATCATGATTTTTGGTATGTAGGTAGTAAGAGGTCTTAGGAGTGTCATAGCGAAAATAATGCGAGCCAAGCCGCGGACGTCCAGTAGTATTCATATAAAGATACATAGATATAAGTGCAGGAAAACTTTATATTTACTCCTACATACATACATACTATGCTTCATTTTGAAGTACGTATATTTTGTATAAACATAGGTGCACAATAAATATGTACTCATATGTACATGACTGTTTATGATGCAACGAGATGACGTAAGAGACTTGTTATTATGCACAAATAAGTACTTTATTTATATGATAATAGCAAGCATTTAAGTGTATTGCCGACTGTAATCAATTTTTGCGATAACGGTGTTATTCATTTTCCCAAGATGATAAAGGGAAAATACATTTTAACTTGTATGTGAACGTATTTTTTTAAATACTAGCTGTGCCTGCGACTTCGTCCGCGTGGGATAGTTATTTTGGGCATCATATTTATTTTTGCAAACAACCTCTTCAGCTTTATAAATTATAGCTGTTACCCACGACTTGAACCGTTTTCGCAGCGCACGCAACGGAAGCCCTCAAAGATGAATATTTTTCCCCGTTTTTTTCACGTTTTCCATTGTTTCTTCGCTCCTATTAGTTGCAGCGTGATGTTATATAGCCTAAAGCCTTCCTCGATAAATGGTCTATTCAACACAAGAGTTTGTTTGTTTGTTTGTTTGAACGCGCTTATCTCAGGAACTACTGGTGCGAATTGAAAAATTATTTTTGTGTTAAATAGACCATTTATTGAGGAAGGCTTTAGGCTATACAACATCACGCTGCAACTAATAGGAGCGAAAAAACAATGGAAAATGTGAAAAAACGGGGAAAAATATTCATCTTTGAGGGCTTCCGTTGCGTGCGCTGCGAAAACGGTTCAAGTCGTGGATAGCAGCTATAATTTATAAAGCTGAAGAGGTTCTTCTTAATGCGAGCGAAGCCGCGAGCAACCTCTAGTATTACATATATAGTTAAGTTATATATTTTTTAAATAAATATAATATTGAGCTAAATAAATTTGTTGTAGATTCGGCTGTCTGTCGACGAGATTATTCTACTACCAGCTGACTGACTTGTACAAGCGCGTGAAGAGGGTCCGGCCGCCGCTCTCTTTGCACGGACAGATCCTGTGGAGGGAGTTCTTCTACTGCGCTGCGACGAGGAACCCTAACTTCGACCGGATGGAGGGAAACCCCATCTGTGTGCAGATACCCTGGCAGAGGAACACTGATGCACTCTCTAAGTGGGCAAATGTATGTATTACTTACAGTACCTATCTATCTTAGAGTCGTTGACATTGATATTCCTTGTTACTGATTTTCGTGACTGCCCTGACTTACACTTGTTCATTTGGAGAGTTTTTTTGCGCAAATACATCGCGGTGAGCCAGGTCCTTCAACGTAAGACACGTGTCCCCGGATTAGATAATAATGATTAGACAGTATATTACAGCAAAAGCAGAAAAATAAAATCCTGTCCCGAAAAGAGAGGGGCTTGTTTTAAATCAGAGTTTAGAAGATTCTCAAGAGTTTATATCGATTTCCCAAGAAAATGTATTAAGAGGACATAAAAGGACAAAAAAGCAGCGAGGGATTCAGTAAGCCCAAGACTATCACTTTACTCGGTATCATAACAATTTTAACATAATATTTTCATACTTACACAGTAACAAACAAAAAATATGTCAGAGGTTAATTGTTATTTATCTACCTTGAGATCAGTTAGTCGAACAATAAGCAATACTATGACAATGTAGAGTGATGGGACTCAATGTGCTGGTGTTCCAGGGCACGACAGGTTTCCCCTGGATCGACGCCATCATGATCCAGCTGCGCGAGGAGGGCTGGGTCCACCACCTGGCGCGCCACGCCGTAGCCTGCTTCCTCACGCGCGGGGACCTGTGGATCTCCTGGGAGGACGGCATGAAGGTATGTAAACATAACGCTCTTTTTGTTTTTTGGTCGGTATGAATCACGAAATAGAGAAAACAATGGAAGTGCCCTTATAACTACTTAGTACGGGTACCGGTGTCGCCAAACTCACATATAAGTAAAACAAAATATACATCTCCATTTGTTAATTATTCGTCCTGCTTTCATTCTGACACGTAATAATTGCACGACAAGGCATTAATTATTTTGAAACATGTTTTTTGTGCGAGTGCTGAACGTCCTTCTAGCTCACGTAGCTAAGCACGACTAATCATGGCCGCCGCGAATGTTGCGATATTCTGCATAATTGTGGCACAGGCAGGAGATACGAGCACCACTTCCATTGTTTTCTCTGTTCTGTGGTACAACACATACACCTTAAGCGAAAGCGAAGCGCCCGTAGCTCAGCTAGCGGAGGCAGTCGCAAGCGATTACCAATGTTAAGCAAAGGTTGACGCGGGCAGTCCTTGGATGGGAGACCAAAAAGTGGCAATCTAATTTGGGAGCTTCCGTGGCTCGGACGACACGTTAAATTGTAGGTTCCGGCTGTTTGTCTAGTACGGCAGTCGTTAAGCCATGTCAGAGGCCATTAGGGCTTGATAAACTCTCGACACCAAAGTTGGCCACTCTCATTAGCTAAGAAGAAGTTACACCTAAAGATAACGGTATTTTGGTTTTTTGGTCGGTCTGACTGAATGTTGGTTCATCTGGCTGAATGGAAGTGTCGGTTCCGGCTGTGGACCATTGGGACCTTTTTTAACCAACTTCAAAATAAGGAACCTGATGTTAAGCATTGCTGCAGCCTATGGTGTAACATGCTTACCTGTTGTGAAGTTGTGCCCTGCCTGATTCCCTGTTCCCCACGCACTTTAATCCAGCGATCTTCAAAGCGAGAGTGAATCGGTTCTTATGGGGTAAGCACGCTCCATCTTAGGCCATAGCCTTTGCTTACTATCAGGCAAACTATGGCCAAGTGCAAATCCGTTCTAGTTATAAAGATAAAGAATCTTTATTGATAATGTAAAGTTGTAACATACATAAGTATAGGTATATAAGTACTAATATCATAGAATATGCTACACAAATTACAATATCTCGTCAAATTGCATTTATAACATTTAGTTTTAATAAAATTTTAGAAGTTACAATGTCTAGTTTTATTAATAAAATAATGAAATTTTTTGTTATTAAAATCATGTCAAACATAATAATAGGTATGTAATCATACAATATGTCAACTTAAATAAATTTAGGTACTGTCACTTTAGCTGTATATAAAAAAAAACCTAGAAGATACCTATTCACTTTAGATTTGAAGACCCCTGCATTGTAGTTCGCAGGAAACACAGGTTCCGGTGAGAGATATATACTAGGGGAGTTTTAGAACTCGCGATATTTTAGTCTTTGGCACTTTCATACGAACCTAAATTCTTATGCCTACATCATGTTTTAGTTATTTTAGTGGTACGTATACACTCTGTAGTACATAAATAAAGGATTTTTATTATTATTATTATATGAAATGCTGGAATGTGCCAACAACTAATATTTATTTATTTATATATTTATTAATTATTAAATTACATGTGCCCCGACGTATTGGGGCGTAGCAAGAGACAATGGCTAGGCTTTATCTAGCCAGAGGCTTTACTAATTTTGCTTACATCTAATAGGTAGTCTACTATACTTTACTTATATCTTATTATATTTTTAAACAAACTTAACATAATATTTATTTTGTATAAAACTTTGGAGCTTTTTAGAGATCAATATTTTTCAAAAAATCGTCTACTTTGTAGGGACAAATTGTGACTAGAAGGTTATATAATTAACTTTTGAATAGTTTGTCTCTAGGCTCGCTGGTTATCCATGAGTCATAATTCGATCTTGCATCATTATAATAATTATGTTGCTTTGGTTGTATTTATATTCTTACATTTATGTAAACATGTACAAAATTACAAACAATAGTACCTATAGGTCCAACAATTTATAATAAAATACCAGAAACTGTGATCTCGGCACCAAGCTTAGGAAGTTTCAAGAGTAGACTGAAACGCTGGCTTATCCAGGAAACTATTTATGATTTTGACATATTTAATTCGTTTTACAATAACTACCTGGCAACGCGGCAACGCGGCGAGCGTAATGGGAACCTTTGCGCCGGGAGCAATCCGGGGTGGGCTCTTTGATTAATTTTTGTTTGTTTTATTTTACTTCATATTTTATTTTAGGTAAGTATATTATATATTTTAATATTATGTTTAAGACTTGTAAATATATACTATTACTCAGTTACTTGTTATGTTTTATAAGTTGTGAATAAATATTTTCATTATAATAGAAATAATAAACTATATAACTACCTAGGAAATTGTAGTTCTTTTCATATATTTTTTATTGACATGTAATACTTTATTATGAATAAAGATGATTATGATTATAATCAGAAATTACTTATATCTAGATATTTACCGCGATACTGAAATCTTTCGCTCTATAGCTTCATTTAGCAAAAAAACAAATACCTACATGCTCGAATTAGTCATTAAATTATTCGCATTCGCACACGGTTGATTACAACTTGTCGAAAAAATCACGACTGCCCGTCACCCCCTCCTTTCAGTCGTTGCAAACGCATTAAGTATTGGAAATCGTGGTCAGACTTTAAAGTTTAGGTCAGTATTTAATCAGAAGAAGAAATTAATTCGTAGTTAGTTGACTGGCCTGTTAGCTTAGTTGGTAGTGGCTCTGCCTTCTAATCTAGGGGTTGCGGGTTCGATTCCCGCATGACACAAGTATTTATGAAATTTAAAATTTATAATTAGGTACTCGTGTTGAGTCTGGTCGTTTGTATATATAATAAGTATGTATTTACAAAAGAAAAGTATATAAGTAAGTATTATATCCGTTATCTAGTACCCACGACACAAGCGTTTGCTTAGGGTGGGGCTAGATGGCGCTGTGTGCAATGTCCCGGAATATTTATTTATTTATTAGTTAGAAGAGAAGTTTTCGAGAAATTCCCGAATCCTTGATGTTTGAAAGCCTGAATATTTATACGGAATATAGACTCAATCAACTCCTTTGTACACGTGAGACTTAGTTTTTACTTTTAAACTAAGCATAAAATCAACGAGACACCAGTCTTTTGACTATTTAGATGTAATCTGGTATACAAAAAATCGTAGCGGTGATTTTTCCGTTAGAAATTATCTTGGCCATTTGTTATACTACGCTTACGTATAAAGCTATAGATAGAGAAATTTGGACCAGTCACTAGTTGTGGCACAATTTTTTTTTAGTCTTTAGCGTTTTTTTACTTCTTCTTTTTTTAAATGTATGTGTGTTATAATAAATAGTTTTGTTAATGGAACATAAGTAGTTTTTTTAATGCTTTTTTTTACCGCTAAGCGAAAGCAGATTCATAAATAACTTTACCTATGTCTGTAAGAGCATATAGGACCGCTCAAAATAGCAAAGTTTCATTTATTTGTGTATTTAAGAAAAGAAACTTACTCATAAGTGTAGTATACAATAAACTTAAATTGTATAACTATAAGCCTGCCCGTATCGAATATCCGTCATGTACCTATATGTCATGGCAAATTATCGTGGTACAGCTATAAAAATATTGCACAGCAACGTAATACAGTAGTTATTAGGTATATACAATTAAAGAACAAGATCGCTATACTATACAGGGTTTACTAAAAACAGCAACATCGCAACACTAGATTGCTAATATGAAATATCGACTACATTTTTAACGCGCTTTAGTTTACTGTGTCATTTCATAGACATTTTTTATGACAAAGAACAAAATGTGAACAAAATTTTATCGTTTCATTTCGTAGACATTTTTTATAACGAAGAATAAAATTGTGGTAAAAACGAGTGTGGTTCGGTGGTGTAAGCGCCTGCTTTACATTCTAATACACCCTGGTTCGAATCCGGTCCCATATCAAAGACTGGTTGTCAAGTTATATGTGAGAATTTGCACTCGCTTAGCGGTGAACGAAAACATCGTTAGGAAATCGATACGTTTGAGGACCACAAAATCCGTGATTGCCACCGCCCACCACGATGAACTTGCTCAAAAACACTTTCCCAATCAGTAAACTCTGGGGGGGAACCATGTCCCTCAGTGATGGGGAATACGACACGAAAAGGAGGAGAATTGAAGTTGTTGACTATCTTGTTAGCTACCTGGTCCTACGAGATTTCTGACATTTTCCATGTAGCCCTGTATATATTACGCGTGCGTTGTTTTTGTGATATAACCGTACCTTATCTTACACGTGCTCAGAAGTAGCGCAAGAAAAATCATTTGAGTATCGAAAAACAGTCTCTACGCGGTATTTTGTGTTATTTATGACCACGGATAAAAAAGACAGCATAACACTTCCAGTATTTATTACGCTAATTAACGGTTTACAAACGCCGATTAACATTTTTTGTATATATCTGGTTCTGGTGAGATTACAAGAAAAAAACAAACCACGGAAATAGTAAAGGAATCATTTAATCCTTTCCTGATGTAATTGTTGTGTTTTTTCTTGTAAGCGCTAGTTTCTGTTCCATTTTGCCGGTCGTGAATGTTTTCCAAAGAATATAATGTACAAAACCTTACATAAGTAAGTAAGTCTTAGTTTTTTTTTTAAATAATGATTTACGTGATAAAGGAAGGGCCAAGACCCGCTGGCGTCAGGATCTCGACCGGTGTCGGGTTGCCTGGCGCGAGGAGGCGGAGACCGGGACGCATGGAGGGAGTTGGGGGAGACCAGCGCCCAGGAGTGGGACAGTATAGGCTAACAAAAAAAATATATTTATAAAAAATAATAAATATTCCGGGACATTGCACACAGCGCCATCTAGCCCCATACTAAGCTTACGCTATACGATTGTGTCGTGGGTACTAGGTAGATAACGGATACAATACTTCTATACTTTTTTTTTGTAAATACATACTTATTATACATATAAACGACCAGACTCAACACGAGTAATTATGATATATTAATACTTCAGGCTCGTTGAGAGACCTACTGCAGAGCACAACACAATGTACCTAGATGTAAGCTTTTGTCAGAACAATAAACGTATTGTGTATTAGTTCATTTTTTTAACCGACTTCCAAAAAAGGAGGTTATCAAGTCATTTGAAAGTTTTTTTTGTGGGGATGTTACGCGATTATTCCGTTGTTTATCAACCGATTTCAAAAAATATTTTTTTATTCGATGAGGATAGTTTCCGAGATGGTCCCATAAAAATTGTTTTTCATTCGGTTCTGTACTTTTGAGAAAAAACCAATAAACCAACAAATTGATAAAGTTCATGCAAACCAATTTTACCCATATTTCCAAAACTACTAGTCGGATTTTGATACAGTTTTATGTAATGTGTTGAGGTTTAATGGGTGCATCTTTTTAGCTATGTATTACGATGACAACTCGCCAGGGGGCGCTGCTGTATACATTATATCTTCTGAATTATCAGCCCGATTTTGATGCGGTTTTCTCTGATAGGCTTAGGTTTGTTTAGCAAATGAATTTATGTTGTAGTTTTTTTTTTTGATTTGCTTAGATTTGTTCAGTAACGTGATAGTAGAGTTGAAGTCGGTTTTTGCTTTTGTTTAAAATAATTATTGTATTTACGATATTTATTAACGTGTGCGCAGGTGTTCGACGAGCTGCTGCTGGACGCGGACTGGTCTGTGAACGCGGGCATGTGGATGTGGTTGTCGTGCTCCTCCTTCTTCCAGCAGTTCTTCCACTGCTACTGCCCCGTGCGCTTCGGACGCAAGACGGACCCCAACGGGGACTTTATCAGGTACATTTCTTTTCATATATTGTCTTATTTTTAATTCCATAATTATGTGTCAAAAACTTGCATCCCCTATTTCACCCCTTAAAAGTGGCATTTCCAAAAATCCTTTCTTAGCGGATGCCTACGTCATAACATCTACCTGTATGCCAAATTTCAGCCCAATCCGTCCAGTGGTTTGGGCTTTGCGTTGATAGATCACTATGTCGGTCAGTCAGTCACCTTTGAGTTTTATTTATTTAGATTATTAATATTAAGTCAACAGTAATTCAACAATCATAGTTTAATAAAAACGACAAATTCGATATACAATATAAATAAACATAGTTAAAAATCAATCAATATATCTACAATGTCACATATTCAGAAATGTCGGGTGGAATATACCTACATATCAGAAACAGCCTTTTGGGAGCCTTTTCAGGTCTACAGTCTAGTTCACGCGTCTCCAGAGGATTGGCAGATGTTTTGGCACGAGCTTTTAATGAGCTTTCTAGACTACAGCTGCTTTGGTGCAAATACATTTTCTCATACGAGTATATAGTTTTAAAAGATTGAAATAGACTCCAAAACAAGTCGCTCCTCGTACCTCGTGAGCACATTTTAAATTAATTCAAAATTTAAAAATTCAAAATTCATTTATTCATTGCGAAATATAGGTATTTACAAAGGTGGTATTATGTACATATGAGTGCGCTATATTTCCACCCACAGGGCGTGCAAATTACAATTAACAATTTAGATTTTAGAATATTACCATTATGTCAATTATTTAAATATGTCAATAAAAATACTAAACACATTTCAAATTGTCTTATCGTCCAAAAAAAATTTATTGAGTAGTAGACCTTATCTAATAAAAATGATTTGAGTCTATTCTTGAACACACCAAGTATATCGATACAGCCGTAAAGACGTAACAAACATACACACACACAAGGTTTCACCTTGATATTTTTGACTGGCCTGTTAGCTTAGTGGGTAGTGGCTCTGCCTTCTAATCTAGGGGTTGCGGGTTCGATTCTCGCGTGACACAAGTATTTATGCATTATAAAATGTATAAACACTTGTATTGAGTCTGGTATAAGTATGTATTTACAAAAGAAAAGTATTAGTATTATATTCGTTATCTAGTACGCACGACACAAGCGTTCGCTTAGTGTGGGGCTAGATGGCGCCGTGTCCTATATCCCGGAATATTAATATTTAATAATTTTATTGCATTCTATTATTTTATTATATTACTATTTTGCCTGGAAGAGATCACTTTGAGTGACAAGGCCGCCCTCTGTCCCAATACTATGATCTTAATTTCTTTAAGCTTGTGTTCTTTTGTTATTGGTGTACAATAAAGCATTTATGTTTGTTCGTTTATTTAGACGCTACATCCCGGTCCTGAAGAACATGCCAACCCGCTACATCCACGAGCCGTGGGTGGCGCCCGAGGCGGTGCAGGTGTCCGCGCGCTGCATCGTGGGCCGCGACTACCCCCTGCCCATGGTGGACCACCAGCAGGCCTCACAGGTCAACATCGAGCGCATCAAGCAGGTGTACGCGCTGCTTGCCAAGTTCAAACCCAACGGTGAGTTGACCGACTGTTGTCATTACACTCGAGACGAAACTATTGACATTACAGTCGAGACGAAACTATTGACATTACAGTCGAAACGAAATTATTGACATTACAGTCGAGACGAAACTATTGACATTACCTACAGTTGAGACGAAACTATTGACATTACAGTCGAGACGAAACTATTGACATTACAGACGAGACGAAACTATTGACATTACAGTCGAGACGAAATTATTGACATTACAGTCGAGATGGTTTGTTAGAGCCGAGTCGCAGATGAAACCTTCAAAATAGTTTTTTTTTTAACTTGAACGGGTTTGCACTTGACCCTAGTTTGCCTGATAGTAAGCAAAGGCTATGGCCTAAGATGAAGCGTGCTTACCCGATAAGAACCGATTCACTCTCGCTTTGAAGAGACTGTATGATAAAAGAACATGAAAAGTTTATACGAAATGGTTTCAACACAGGCATGGGTTGAGAAATATGGCACCTTCATAAACAACAAAGCATATCCAATTTAAAATCATTCGATTTCAATTGTATTAAGTATATTTTACTAAATACATTACTTGTTCAATCTGAGAAGTTTGGTAACTGGCAATGTGATGTGCTGGCATGATAGATGTAAATGAATATCTATAACTGTGTATTTAATCAATATCCCAGTACAATATCTCGTACCCCCAGCAGGCAGCAGCCTGAACCCGCAGCAGGTGTCTCGGCCGAGCGTGACGCAGTCCTCCCCCTCGCCCACCTCCATCATCGCCAGCATCAACCAGTCCTCCTTCCTCTGCAGCCAGTCGCCGGACCCCAGCACTAATGTGCACTACAATGTACGTATATCTACCATTATATTTCGTTACTATTGTGTTCTATTGCATCAATGAAGACCCCTCAACTATTTTTTTTTCAATTATCTTCAATGTACAGACACCGACCTGTTACAGTTTTATTATATGTATAGATTAGTTCCTTTGCTGCACAAGAAGTGAAATTATGGAACGCGTTACCGTTAGAAATTAGGAAGTCTTCGTCGTTAAAAACCAAAGTTATAAATAAAAAATAATATAAATATTTCAGGACACACAGCGCCATCTAGCCCCCACTAAGCAAATGCTTGTGTCGTGGGTACTAGATAACACATATAATACTTATATACTTTTCTTTTGTAAATACATACAAACGACCAGACTCAACACAAGTAGGTAATGATAAATTTTAAAATTCATAAATACTTGAGTCACGCGGGAATCGAACCGGCAACCCCTAGATTAGAAGGCAGAGCCACTAACCACTAAGCTAACAGGCCAGTCAAATTATCAAGGTGAAACCTTGTGTTGATATTTCTTTATGCTCAAACGACTGTATCGATATTGAATAAAATTTGGTATGGATATAGATTCGTATATAGATCTTAAATATAAAATAAATTTAAAAAGTGCTCCAAATTCCGCCTACTAGACATGCAAAGATTTGTTAGAGGATTAGATTAGAATCCGGAATAACACATAGCCCATTTAAATTTCACATTAACGTGTGTCGTATATTATTCATAATTATCGCATTGCTGTGAGTACAAGTAATCTCTCCGTGGTGCTATAGATGTCAGACATATTTTATTGTACCTATTTATTATATTATTGCCAGTTTCACTACAGTAGGAGTCCAATACAAAAACTCACTCGCTAATCTCTAACTAACCGATCAACTTATTCGTTGCCACAGGCGCAGCAGAAGTCAGCCAAGCCAAACCGACCAGACAAGCAGACACCGTACAAAGAGATAGTGATCATCCAACAACCACAGAACACGGTCTCCATCGGCAACATCACCGAGCCAAGACAGGTGTGTGTCACCAAAAGCTCCGTGGAAGGCACGTACAAGATAAACGACTCAATACCAACACAGAAGAACTACGAATTCAAGAACCTAGCCATACACAACGCTGTGGCATACCCCAACTCGGAAGTGTATCAGAGTCCACCGATACCGAATGAACTCTTCGAGCAAGTGGTGAAAATGAACAGCTTTGCCTCGGAGAAAACTAAGTACTACATACCTTACCAGGATCAGGGAGCTGGTTCTAAGCAAAGGGATGCTCGTGTCTCCCAGCCATTCATACCGGCACCCTTACCTGAGTACACGAGACACAGGAAACGGGAGACCAAGCAGGAAACCGAGGAATTCTTGCAACAGTTGAGTTCGGAACGAGATGTGGCCTATATGGGAGAAAATGAAGACAATACTAACAATGAGTAAAACTTGGGATGTTCTTATTGGAGGAATATTAGCCCTATTATTATGACCATTTGATGGGGTTGAAATAAATTTCCCCCCGGAGTGGGATTGGAGGAAACTGTGAGTAGTCGAAGAAGCCAAAGTTAAAGGATTGTATGTGATTATTGACATGTCAAAGGGCATGTGGTTATTAAGATAGTCTGTGACAGATGGTGCAGAGAACGAGACATGGTATACCTGATTATTAAATTATGACGTTAAAATAAAAAGAGAATCTATCGTAACAGATAAGATGTAAAATGATGATGTTTCATTATTTGCGTTTGATTTGCTTCGAAACAAACAAACTACTATAAATATTATTTTATATTAGCAAATAATGTATTTTTAGAGAAATCGAACCATAACAGAGTAGAACAAAAATTGGGTCTTTCTTTTTAAAATGTTTTGAGTTGAACGCTAGAAAATATGGTTTAGATTAGACGATAGGCGTAAATATTACCAATGGAATTATTATTAGGGCATTATCGCCGTCACTTGTTATTTATATAATGATATATTTTATAAAATTGTAAATAAAATGTAATGTAAAATATTAAAGTAAATTACTGTAAGTAGTAAAATAATAGGTAATATCTTTTATAAAACAAAAACTCTGTATTGTACTGAAAATTACAATCTGGTGGTCTCCAAAATCAGTAGTCCAAAATAAGTTTCTTCTAGGCAAGCGTACATCTTAGATTATTGAAAAAAATTGCTACTATTGGTATATTAGTACGTTAATTATTATATTAGGAATAAATTGATGTGCCGTAAGATTTTAGCACTTGATTCAGAAATGAAAAGTAACCTAAAACCATTCCATTCTATTTGGGCCCTTCCGTGTCTGGAATGACACGTTAAAATGTAGGTCCTGACTGTTCGTCATAATACAGCAGTCGGTGATGATTTGATATTTTTCCTGACGTAAAACATTCATTATTAAAAACGCATGGTATGTTGGACTTGGACTAACCAAGATCTTTGTTCATAAGTTTTTTTTTATTATTGTCGTGATTGGCTCATATGCTACTTTTTAAAACAGAACTTGGAAATTTAAATGGCCTAGATAACTATTGTGAAATTCAAAATCTGTAATGTCCATGCATAATAATTTGTATACCTACATTTATAAATTACCCACAAATTGGGAAGAGGAATCAAACTAAACAATATAACTTAATAGATTTATGTTTAATATATTATGTGAATAAATGTATGATGTGTATAAAATGTAAACCACTTGTGTGATGGTTCTGGTTGTCGAAGCATGACTGTTGATGAGAAAATGGATTCTATTTTCGTTAGCAAAATATGGTAATAAATGTTTATATGAAGATTTAAATGCTTTTATTTGCTAGTTTTACCTACAATAGTTCTGAAATTAGAGCATAACCATTTTACTTCCAGAAAAAAAACACTGATTAAACACTTAATGAGGGCTAGCGCGTGGATCATCGCTAGATGCGCTAGTGTAGCGTGATGTTCTCAAACTAAGCAAACCTTACCAATTCGTACTAGGATCGCTACTGGATCGTCCAGACATGTATCACTTGCCCGTTCCTACACCGTATCCGTATCTGCGTATTGTATCATGTCTAGTTCAGTTTCTGCTCTCGATCAAACATGTCGTCGCAGTTGGTTGAAGTGTACGAGAATTTAGCAATTTTATACCTATGCCTGTTTTATTGTCATTCACATACTTGCTTTTCTTTATAGGCTTTCATTGTTCCAATTCATTGTTTTTACTTCACGGCAAGGACTGAAAATGAAGTGCACGTGCAAACGACCGAGAGTTGCGATGCGAGTGACGGGTCCAGACTAACCCACGTCCGTATCTGTATCACCTTTGATGATCGGACAAAAACCGACACGACACGGGACGGGCCGTATCGAGATCGCGTATCATGATACGCGTCGACGATACGGATACGGTGATCGGATCGGGCAAATGATACATGTCTGGACCCGGCTTAAGGTTTGAAATGTCAAAAAACGGTAGCTCTCATTAAGAGTTTTGATTATTAAAATACATCTAATCAGTAATAAGCTCACAGCTTCGCTCGCGATGTTACAGGATCCATCTCAGGACGTTATAGGTACCTACTATCATCATACCAAAACTCACGATGTTCTATCTCACTATTGAGCGATATCTCACACTTTGCTTTTATATAATGAAGCTACCTACACAAAATCTCATATTGACAAAATAGATGTAAATAAAACAAATACTTGATATTCTATCTACAGTTTATTCCTAAATATCTAATGAAGCCACCACATCCAAATGCTGTTTCATAGCTTTCTTTACTTTCCTAGATTGCTCTTTGGGCTTTGGAGGAGGTTCCTTCTTATTCTTTGATAGTTCATCTCTGATGGTGGTCAAAATCGATTTCTGAAATAAAACATGACATGTAAGTTGGTTGATTTTACTAACGCCGGTGGGCGCCCATGTCTTTCCACGGAAGATACATGTCCTTGGATAATTGTGGTCCTCAAACATGTCGGTTTCCTTACGATGTTTTCCTTCACCTTCAAGCGAGTGCAAATCCACACTAACTTGAAAATACAAGTCATTGGTGTAGAGCTGGATTCAAACCAAGGTGCGTCTGGATGAAAAGCAGACACTGGAACAGTAACTGCCGAGCCACACTCGCTTTACTTAACACATCTAATAGCTATTCTTACTCTACAACTAGCAGACCCTTGTAATTTTATAAAAGTCTTGGATTTGGTCTTGTCTAATATATCATCATACCAAATATTGCCATGTGAGTGTGCAAGCAAAACAAACAGACACAAAATAATAATAATAAATAATAAATATTTCAGGACATATCACACAGCGCCATCTAGCCCCATACTAAGCTTACGCTTGTATCATGGGTACTAGATAACGGATATAATACATATATACTTTTCTTTTGTAAATACATACTTATTATACATAGAAACGACCAGACTCAACACAAGTAATAACAAATTTTAATATGCATAATTACTTGTGTTATGCGGGAATCAAACCCGCACCCCTAGATTAGAAAGCAGAGCTACTACCAACTAAGCTAATGGAGCAGTCTAAACTAAAACTTTGGCCATTACAATATAATATCTATACATAATATAATATGTAACAGTTTATTTTTTGATCAAATTACAGTTGTAATAAGTTCTAATAAAACTTACTTCTTCTGGTACATGCACATATCTGATGTTTCTACATTGTAAGAACAAGTGCTCAAATGCAAACTCGCTGCCTCTTGGGTCACAGAATACTGCATTATTGAAAGAGATATTCATGAAGCTGAAAATAAAATATTTAGTCAAAAAAGTAAAATGTTGTGTGATGCATGATACAATGGCTGTACTAGAAAGATTATGATCTTGGGACCATATAATTTCAATGACAGTAATATTGAACAGGTTATTTGTAGCAGTTATAGATGCATCTTTGTATGTTGTTTATGTTATTTTGGAATTAAAAGCAATTGACTGTCTATCTAATGTCCATACCATAATGTTTAATTAATATCAGCACAACAAAGAAACTAAAACATACAGAACAATTGACTCAATTTTGTTTTCAATAAGTGTTTTCTTAAAATCACACATTCATATTCATATATTATCTATTTGCTCACCCATCCACAGACTCCACAGTTCCACAAATATAAGAATCATTGAGTAGATCCACAGTAATATTCTTGCCTTCTAAGGCTGTTACTAAACATAGCAGAGTGTTGTGATAGAAGAACCTCTCTCTTGATGTGCCAGCAAATGATTTGTGTCTGAACATTCTCTGAAAAATCAAGAAGTATTGTAAAGAAATATGTTGTTTTAAAAAGATTGGACATGATGGCAAGGTAAATGATATGCTATAATATTACAGAAATTGTAAAACAGTTATAATATTTTTTTGTTTATAAAATGTTAAAATAATCATAAATAAACATTAACATTAGTCTCAATTAAACTTGAATCTCTAATGCATACCAAACAATATTACAAGACATAAAGAAACTTATAAACAAAACAAGTAAGTATGTAATTCATACATTTGATGGCTTTATGGGAGGTGATGGATGTATTAGAACATTACAATAATTTATGTGTCAAACATTACAAAATGATGGAAGCAAGCACACACATATAACTTACTTTTACAGAAGATATGTGGCTCCTAAATCTATGCTGTGTTTTCTTTAACAATTACTAATCTAGCATCAGGTTTTGATTTCAACTCTAATTCAGCCTTCGTAAGTGTCCACTCGTCTTTGTTTTTGTGAGCCCAAATATAGTAAGTTCCTCTATCTTTGGGCCCAGACACTGGTATAGCAAACTTGGCTTTTTCTTCGTTAGAATTGTTATTTTCTGGATCTGTTATTTTAAACCTCCTGTCTTTTATAGGCTCACCCATATAATACACAGCCCCTGCATGAGTTCTAAGCCTTCTTAGAGCTTGTTTGTAGTAATCGTACTCTCTATACCTGTCTACTAAGCGATTTGATAAATAAAATCCTGTACTACTAACTATGAAACCTCCCCAAGCGGCTATTTGTAGAAGAGTCCGATTAGATACAGTCATTATACTTACAGCAAAAAATGATAATTGTATGGCATATGTTTAGACTAAATTCAATTAAGTAATTATGAATAACTTTCTAACAAAGCACGGTTTTGAAATGTGCGGTTCAGGTTACCAAACAAACCAAAATTCAATTTCAAAGATTCAATTCAATTCAATCTCAATTCAAGAAACGAAACGGGGATATTGTTTTGACATAACAGAGGACTGCAGTAACTGTCATTGTCACATCTAAGAATAGTTCTGCCACTTAGCAAGAGATGTCGCATCTTTCATTTTCTGCTATGCTAAATTAGTTCCTGTGTGAATTAAAAGATTTCTTACTTTACTTGTACTTCCGGTTTATGGTTTGGTTTTCTTCATGCACACTTTCGTATGGGTTGAAATTAGTTCTTAAAAGTTTCCGCTAGAGGCGCTGATTACAAATGTATGGAAAAACAAAAACTGTCGGATAGTTTACGTAATCGAAAACTCATACGAAAAAACTTATACTAGCCCGGGTATGCCTACTTGCCGATAGACTTTGACGTTGATGCTCGAAGCCGATAGAGGACTTTTTATAATGATACGCACTCTGTGGTTGTCATTGTCAATGTCAACTATACTGTGACATATTATGAAATTGGCCAATGTTTACTAAAATAAAATTATTAAAAAAAAAAAGAATTTTGAGGTTATGACACTTAGGACAAGCAAAGTAAGCAAACGCATTGCTTTTCATCCTCTGAATTCTATTTCCGAGGTCCTGTAAACATGAGTTCGGCCAGAGGTAACACAAATAGAAAGAGACCACAAAAACACCAGAACAGAACTGCATTCAAAAATGATCTACACGACTCGAGTCATAAAACAAAGTTCATCAATTCACTGTCAATATTAGGTGTTTGCAAACGTTGCAAGGATATTTTGGAGTGGAAAATAAAGTACAAGAAATATAAACCGCTAACAGCTCCTCGAAAGTGCACGGGATGTGATCAAAAGTCAATTAAACACGCATATCATTTGCTATGCAATCCGTGTGCTAAAGAGAAGAATGTTTGTCCAAAATGCTGCATATCCGCTGAGGTATGTTACACATATTTTGTTTTTTTTTGTTATACTTGACCTGCTTTTTTACAAGGTAGAGTAAAAAAGTAGAACAGTTTATATTCTTACTTAAAAAAGGAAAATAAATTAATTATACATACCAAGCATTTCAGTTTCTACCAATATAAGAATCCTTAAGACAGTTCAAGCACTCTAGGGCCAAAATACTCATGGCTACATATTAATGTTTGGTGCAAATCATCATTGTTATGTTACATTACATTTTGTATATCAATGCTGATAGAAGCTAAAATTACTTTTATTTGTGGTGCACCAAGTCATCTCTTTGTGTCTGGTGACTCTGGTGTAATGTTAAATTGCATCATAATTTCTAAATATTGTTACTATTGTTTACAGGAACAAGAGCTTATAGAAGACACACAAAACCAAACCCAGAACGCTGAAACAGATTTGAAATCAATGCTGAAAGGTTTACCAGAAAGAAAACGGCGAACAATTTTAAGGTGATTATCAAATTATGAATAGATTTCCCAAATTTCCAAATACAAGGCCAATACTGTAATAAATCATATCTTAAATATTTGGTCCATCTTCAGCTCTCTGTAATTTAATTGTCATTGCAATAGAAAAATTATGAACCTGAAAACTAATAGATTACAAGTATGGTTTTAAAAATGCTCTGAATCAATATCTTATCTGATCATTATGTCCTAGTTTATAGAGTTCATCTTTATTTATTATTTTGCAGAATTTTATATGACATGTTGTTGTGTGTAATATACTCAATAATTTGTATTCCAGAAAACTGAACAAGCAAGAAGGTGGCCAGCCCGAGTTAACACCAGAGATCAAGGCACAAGTAGAAGACATGTTGTCCAAAATGGAAAATGTCAGTTTGGATGATGACAGCTTCTTTGGTGATGATGATGATGATATTAGTGGTCTAGATGATGATAGTGATGAGGAATGTGCTTAGATGTTTAGTGATTACCATAACAATATAAACTTTAATTTTAAACCTATTTTTTATTTACATATTTATATACTAGCAGACCCATCGAACTCTGTTCCGCCTTAAGAGGCAATAAATAAACAGATTTTGGATTTTATTCAATTCAATTTAAAAAAAAAACAGGATAAAAAGTCCCATGTTCGTCTCCTGGTTGTAAGCTCACCTCCCCACCAATTTTCAGCTAAATCCGTTCAGCTGTTCTTGAGTTATCATTGATCTCCATCAGTAGTAGTAATGGAGGTCAGTGTTGAGTTATAGATGGTGCAACTAACACCACTTATTTTAATACCTATATACGAGTACAGATAGATTAGGTACATAACCTTTTGTATAATAATATATACCTTTTTATATAACCTTTTTTGACTATGAATTATCTAATGAGCAATTCATATCTGAATAAAACACTTTGCACTCATTACATTTCAATATTTTTATTCAATAATAATTACATACAACCAGTTTGTTATGAATACATAATCAACATAAAAAAAAAAATCTATACTTAGTCTGCAGGTACTGACTTGGATCGCTATAAATGAACTAAAGTACCTAAATAAAGCTTGCAGTCACCATGCTCCTACTTTTAATTGTGCCTATATCATTAGAAAAGTATCAAACGCGTTTTAAAATCCACTTATTTTTTCTTATGCATATGGCAATGTGTCTATAAAGATTTTTTTCAAAGTTGTGAAAAGAAATAATTATTATTCTATTTCATACCATTATACTATTTTGTAGCTGCTAATTTACTTTCACACATTATAATATAGCTGATGATAATTGTTATTGTGTATTTGGAAGATACTCATAGGTAAATAAATAAATCATAATTTATTTATTTGTTCAGATACTAATATTTTCCAAGTTAAGACATTTAGTAATTCCATTTTTATTTACTTGCTTATATGGAATTCAATCAAGGTGTAATAGTGTTTTTAATTTTTTCCAGTGGTTGTATGTGAACTAAAATGTATAAGAATTTAAATCAAAGCTTAAATTGCGTTACAAATACAATATTGCGCTTCAACATTTAAAAAAAAATATATAATAATACATAATTATACCACTATCCAAACTTAATTGGTGTTGATAAATTACTACAAATATTTAATTGGATAAGTTAATACATACATATTTTATGATTAAACGACACTTACAAATATTACAGGTAATTGTGGATGGAAGTGTTTTTTGACTCCAAATCTAACAAAGCTATACATAATTTAACCCACTTCCTTCAATAATAATAAAATGATGACATAGATTATTTTAAAAATTAGTGTACAATTAAATTATTAATAAAAGAAAAGCATTTTACTTAGTGTGTAATAAAAATAAAATGAATAAAATATAAACAAATAAGTACCTATTTATTTTTGTTTCTCTTAGTTGTATTTTCGATTGGGTGATTTATAAATAATTAAGGCTACAAAGATGATTTAAACCAGAATGAATAATCTTTTGTCCAATTAAAACTTAGGTTTTTGATAATAACTATACAGGAAATTTAATTTGTTAAACTTGCAGGCTTTAGGTTAACCTTGATGTAAATTGGCTTCAACTTTTAAACCAATCTTGAATATTTAGGCTTGAATACATTATGTAAGCTGAACCTATGGATACTGAAAATATACATGAAAAACAGTAGCGTGCTTACATGACTAAATAAATAATTTACTAATAACATTATTTTTACAGAAAACTAAACAAAAACTAGAATGTCACAGTTAATGTATAATTTACATTTACATAATATTCAATACAATAATTTTAAATACAAAGATTAATTAATCAATTAAAGTACATACCTTAATATTATATTTATAACAATGATAAAAATAAAACAACATATAGGTACATTAAAATTGCTTTATCCTGGACCAATATAATTTCAATAAGTTTTCTTACTTTCTTGCGGAATAAATGTATATCATATGATTCCAAGTTGCCGCAACTGAAAAATAATGAGAAAAGTATTAACAACTAGCTACTTCATTTAGGTAATTTCACTGAAATATATACAGGTAAAAAAACTTACAAAACACAGAAAATTTTACAAAAAACTTAGCACACCGTCCATACTGTCGCCGTGCGGCAGGATCCCAGGATACTATATTTACTTTGTTATAGAATACAGTGTAATCTATGTATGTACGCCCGCTTTCAGGACTCTATACTACCTACAAACCAAAAATCACTGTCATCCACTGCCCTCTTATGGCGACCTGAATAGACCATCATATTAAAATTTGATCTAATTGCAATAATATCACATACAAGTCTAATTTATGGTCTACTTTTTAAGCGACTTCGTAAAAAGGAGGTTATTATGTCTTCTGAAAGCTTTTTTTAAGGAAACCGTTTAAAATAAAATTAGGCAAGAGTGTAACACTCACAAATCCTTGTCTTTCCTTTTCCTTCTGCAGCACCAGCTGTGTTTGTCCATCGTCAAACTTGACTATGGCCGCCAGCACCTTGGCGAGCGTCACGGAATGCATCCCAGAACCAGTCAAGTACTCGTATAGTATATTCCTCAAGTATTCCAGCTCCGTGTTCTCCTGAAGAGAATGCAAATGTCGCAAACTGACCAACGCTTCGTCCAACCTCCTTTCTAATTTTTCGTTTGACAATCTGAGTCGTTCATTCTTTTCCTGCAATTGGTGCATGTTACCGTTCACAGATTTATTCATCTGTTCCAAATCCATATTCTGTTTCTCGAGATCGCCGTGAGCGTGCAACAAGTCGTTGTATTTCACCTTGATTACATCTAGATCTTTATCGTTGAAAGTGGCTTTGTTGTCTACAGGTTTTGAATAATTCTGCGACTGTAGCTGATCTTTCAGTTCTAGATTTTCTTCTATTAACAGAGAGTTCTCTCTCTGTAGGTCGTTAAGTTTCTCTTTGCTTAGTTGCACTTCGTTTCTTAATTCTTTGACGTCGCTGGATAATTGGTCGGCGTCTGTGGAATGTTCGCTTGTGGCGATTAACTCTCTTAACTTGTCATTAAGGACGCTATTTTCTTTCGATATCTTTGTGAGATATGACTGCAGGCCTTCAATATCAGACTGTAGTCTTCTGTTTTCGTCTTTCAACGAATCATAATTAATTTTCAGAGTACTGTATTGTTCGTATAAATCATCCAGATTCTCTTTTTTTAGGTTCAACGATGCTGTTGTATTTAAGGTCTGCTGATGCTCTGTAACCCATTTATTTTCGAGAACAGCGCCCGAGTCTTGGGAATCAGTTTGTGAATCCACATCAGCTGACAATAGTTTGCTGCTTTCTTTCTCTTTTTGATTGCGTTCTAGCTCCTCAATTATTGTGTTTAAACGATCTTTCTCGGTTTCAATCTCAGCATGTGATATTTTGATGTCTTCAATTTCAGTTTCCAATTTAGCCATATTAGTAGCGAAATTAGCTGTTTCACTCTTGAGTGAGATGTTTTCTTGTGTCAAGCTTTGTATTTGTTTTTCTACATCCATTATATGAGCTTGTTTGTCTTTGCTTTCTACAGTTCTTTCATTGAGAACAACGTTGACTTCACGAATTTGTGTTTCAGCATTTTCGAATTTGCCTCTCATTTCTTCTAACTCTAAGTTTAACTGTTTATTTTTCTGCTCCATGGTTTCAAGTTTTTCAGTCAAGTTTTGTTTCACCTTTTCGAGCTCTGAAGCCGAATCTTGGGTAATAGCATACTGAGCTACTTCTTTCTCTAAAGCAATTTGATTTTCCTTTGACTTCTCTAAAGCCTTTGTTTTGTCATCTATTTCTATATTAAGTTCTTTTACTTTTGCAATTGCCGACTCATGCTTTTTATTTAAATTCTCAATTTCAGATAGTAGTTTCTGGTTTTTGTCTTCTAAACTAGATAGATTATCCAGCAGCTTAATTTTTTCTGTCTGTAGCTGCTCTGTCTTTTCGATTAAGTTTATATGTTGCTGTTCATCTTGTGACATCTTTGCTATCGTTTCTTCTTTTTTATGTAGCATTTCGTCGTATTTAACTTTCATTTCATGAAATACGTCATTGTGCTGTTGTTTTAGTTCGTCTATTTCTTTAATATACGCTTTATTTTGCGATTCCAAAGATTGAACAGTGTCTTTTAATTTTTGTTTGTTTATTTCAGACTCTTGAAGCTTTTCGGTGATAGCAGCATGTTGGATTTGTTCATTTTCCAAGTTAGCTTGGATCTTTTTGCATGTTATTTCATGGTGGCTAACTTTATCGCTTAACTGTACAATTTCATTGTTCAATGATTTACTTCTTTCCACTATCTCAGAATACTCGCGAGTTTTATTATCTAGTTGTGATCTAATATTTTTTATTTGTTCTTCACTTTTATGTAGATTTGTCTTCAGACTATTGTTTTCTGTTTGTATTTTTTTATATTTGGTGGAATTTTCTGATGTTTCTGTGTTGCTATTTACCACCGTAGTTTGTAATTGATCATAATCAGATTTTAATTGATTATATTTAGTTGTCGCCAAATCAATATCATTAAGTAGGCCAGTAATTGAGTTTTCAATGCCACTGTTAATATTTTCTGTTATTGATGACAGAGTTTCTTTATTTGTCTGTAGACTTGTTTTAGCTTCACTAGAAACTACTAAAACGCTTTCTTTTAGCTGTTTAATTTCACTTAATACTTTCTTAATTTCAGATTGAAGTGAAGTTTTGTATTGTACTATTTCATCGTTTTGTTTATTATACTCAGAGGTTAAATTCGTAATTTTAGAACGAAACTCTGCATTTTGAGTTTGAATTAATTCGTGATTAGTCAAAAGCTTTTCTATTTCAGTCTGCAATTTTACTAATTCTTCTCTTTCTTCTTGAATCTCTTGTTCGAGTTTGGTGCATTTTTCTTTCCACATGTTCATTTCTTCAAGTAATTGAAGTTTTTCATTTTCTTTTAATGCTATGTCTTTGTCAGCATCACTAAGAACCTGCAGTTGGCTTTCTAAATTGCTAATTTTTGTATTTTTCTTTGAATTATCTTCAGTAAGATGCGTATTCTTAGTCTCCAAATACGCGTTTCGATCAATCATGGCCAATTTTTCGGCAGTTTCTTGTTTTAGTTGCAACTGCAAACACTTGTATTCTTCGTCAGCTTTTGCTTTAAGTTGTTCCAAAGATTGAGATTTCTTGGATAGCTCTTGCATTTTAGTATCCATTTCAATTATTCTAGATTTTAATGTGGCAAGTTCGGCACATTCGCTGCTAAGTTTATTTTTCTCTTCATCCAATGTTGATATTTTATTTTTATACTCATCAACAACTATTTTGAGCGATTGGATTTCTTTTTTACTTACAGATACAATGTCTTTTAAAGATTTGATTTCGGCTTCTTTACTTTCCAATTCTTTATGTATGCTTAATTTATTTTCCGCCAGTGATATTGCGTTTTCTTCTTCACGTTTAGTGAATACTTCTATTTTACCGCGCAGCTCAGCTATTTCGTCGTTGGCTTTCTGTAGATCTAGTTCAAGTGTCGACTGTTCCTTCGTTTTTTGGAACTCGTAGCTGTTAACTTGATTTTGAAGTTCCTCATTTATATTGTTGAGTTCTTGTATCTTTGCTTTAGCTTCATTGAGCTGTCCCTCAAATAATTTCAGTTCTTGAATTTGCTTATTTTTATTTTCCAATTCTTTTGAAAGTATTTGGATTTCTGTCGTGATTTGTGAGTTCTTTTCTTTGCTGGTTTTAAGCGATTCTTTGTATTTATTAAGGAGCTGTTCCATTTTCTCAATCTTATTGGTCAGAGTTGAAATATCTGTGGTGGTTTCTTCATTTTTAGGAGGAGTGTCATTATCAAGGCTGATGAGAGGAACGTCGTTATCAATTGGTTTGTTGGCATTAGCGTCATTGTTCTCTACATCGTTAGATGTGTTGTTTTGCAGACATTGCACTTTCGTGTTTAAAGCTTCTATTTTCATATTTTTCTCTTCAATTTCGACACGCAGGGCTTTTTCTAAATGAGCCTGTAATAACAAAATGTTAAAGGATGAATACTGTAAATTTGTAAAATTGAATGTTTATTGTATAAAATAACAAACATTACTTAAATATTAATAAGACTGACCTTTGCACTTTGTTCTAATGAGCATTGTTCTTTGAGCTCTGATATCCTTCTGAGAGCTTTGTCTTGAGTTTCCACCAACACACTCTGAAACAAATATAAAACAAACATACTTTTTCTCTTTTATTTAACGTCCCGGGGCTTTATATGAGTTAAAGATAAAAAGTAGCAAAATTCTTAACCCAGTAAAATTTCATCCAAATTTGTTTGAATGTGTAGTAGTAACAAACAATACAAACTCACATACAAAGTTTCGCTTTTATAATATTAGTGGCATATTTATGATACTATCTTTTATGTGGGATAGGTTTGCGTTTGGCTACAGCCCGCCTGATGTAAGCCTAGGGTATAACACACTTACATAGAAGGTACCTATTACCTCTCTCTCCTATCTCTTTGCGGCGATGTTCCAAACTTTAGAGCCTTCTTATAATATAGTTTTAGACATGGAGACCGTACTGTGCGGCGCGCTGGAGAGAAGGTTTTTGTTTACACGTGGAGGAAATACTTTCACTCGAAGTCCGAGCCCGATCATTCGTCTCCATTCGAATCGGATGAGTGGCGCGATCCATCCCGCTCACGTTTCTCGACCTCTCTTTGGAACATTACTGTCTCGCAAAAGGAAGCCACTACCTGGAGAGTAGTGAACACAGATTAATATGCTGATGATGATGATTGTTGGTTATACCTACCCTTGCTTTAGCATTCTCCCGCTCGAGCAGCTTGTAGTGCCTGGCGAGGTCCCCGTACTGCGTGCGGTACTTCTTGTAGCGCTCCTGCGTGCGCTTGTAGGCGGCGTACAACTGCTCCTTGGTGACGCGGTCGAGGGTCACCGCGCCGCCGGAGAAGCCCCGCTCCTCCGCCTCGCTGGCCGACACCTCCATGTCTGACTGTAGAATAGTTGTTTTTTCAAATTTATTTTTTTATACTTACCTATATCAACCAACATTTTATACCTTTATTTTTATATTTATATACCCACGCAGGACATCGTAAGACGACCTATACCTGCCATTCAGAACAACTACTACATGTTGACCACGATCACTCTGTGCAGTGTATTACGATTCCGACTAAGAAGAAGAATGCTTAAACTGGGCTTATGTCTTATTCACAGTCATAGTTTTAAATTACCGAAAATAATAACGACTAGCAGGATTCGTACTTGTATCTTTCTAATAATGCCAGAATGCCTCATAACCTTTCAAAAATGAAACTGGATTTGAAGTCAGAATACATCAATTGATTCACATTTCGGTGACGGTAGCTAAATCAGAAAGTAGCCTAACACCACTTGTTATAATAATTTAAGATTATAAAACACTTAAAAACTAATGTGAGTAATTTTATCATAATTTAAATGATGCGTTATTATAAAACCCGGCTTATAAATTATAGCCATTAATCCGAATATATAAACTTATAACACCTAAGTCTGTTTTCAGTGAAAAAGACAAACAATCAAAATTATAATTTATAACAGACAAATAAAATAAATAAATATTCCGGGACATTGCACACAGCGCCATCTAGCCCCACACTAAGTAAACGCTTGTCTCGTGGGTTAGTACCCACGAGATAACGGATATAGTACTTATATACTTTTCTTTTGTAAATACATACTTATTACACATACAAATGACCATACTAAACACAAGTAATTATACATTTTAAAGTACATAAATACTTGTGTAATGCGCGAATCGAACCCGCAACCTCTAGATTAGAAGCCAGAGCCACTACCAACTAAGCTAACAGGCCAGTCTATCGATATCAACATACTTGCAAGTGATACATGGAAGGTGTCTCGTAGCTCGGCAGCCGGAAGGAGACATCGCTGGCAAACGAGCTGTTAGACAACCTTCTCTGTCTTTGGCTTCCATCCTGCAATAAAAGATATCCTGCATTAGTACATACTAGCTGACCCGGCGAACTCTGTTCCGCCTTAGAGGCAATACATAAGCAGATTTAGGATTTTATTCAATTCAATTAACGTCTCCTGGTTCTAAGCTACCTCCCCACCAATTTTCAGCTAAATCCGTTCAGCCGTTCTTGAGTTATAAACGGTGTAACTAGCACCACTTTCTTTTATATATATGTATATGATATAGATAGATATTATAATTCTTATCTTCAGTCTTATTTCCACTTTGAGGTCCCGAGGTGGATTGATATTTTCAACACCAGACTTTATCTTATACTAGCTGTGCTCGCGACTTCGTCCGCGTGGAATAGTTATTTTGGGCATTAATTCTTTGAATTTTGAACCGTTTTCGCAGCGAACGCAACGGAAGCCCTCAAAGATGAATAATTTTCCCCGTTTTTTCCACATTTTCCATTATGTTTTCGCTCCTATTAGTTGCAGCGTAATGTTATATAGCCTAAAGCCTTCCTCGATAAATGGTCTATTCAACACAAAAAGAATTTTCAATTCGCACCAGTAGTTACTGAGATTAGCGCGTTCAAACAAACAAACAAACTCTTCAGCTTTATAATATTAGTATAGATTACTTGTTTCATGCAGGAATCGAACCCGCACCCCTAGATTAGAAGGCAGAGCCACTACCAACTAAGCTATCGGAGCAGTCAAAAAATAATGTAGGTAAGGTAATACTTACACCTAGTTCCTGTGACATATCCATAGACTCTGTTGGTGACTGCATAAGTGATACATCGTCAAACATTTTGTGCTGAGTGGGGGGTGTCGAGGGAGGCCTGTTCTGACGCGGCAGCGCGGTTTGCTGGCCATCTAAAGAACAGAGTCAACTGTTATAATACATTTAAATTTGGTTTTTGGTTCACTTTTACAAAAATATAAAAGCTATTCTAAACTTAGTATGAGAGTTATATGATTCTTCTTCTTCTTATCGAATGAGAGTGGCCAACTCTAGTGTCGAGAGTTTATCAAGCCGCCCTAAGGGCCTCTGACATGGCTTTACGACTGCCGGACTAGACAAACAGCCGGGACCTACAATATATATGATTGGTAAACTTTCACAATACTTTCTTATATTAGTTGAGTATAAACTCCTAGTATTAGGAGTTTATACTCCTAGTATTCTAACAATGTCGCCAATAAGACCTCAGTCAGTCATTCCACCGCATACCACACTACTTTTTAGCTTATTTTTAATTAATAATTGTCCTTCGTCTTCTGTTATTTTAATAAATAAACTTACCATTGTCAGCAATAGAGAACAAATCACTGTTGGTGATATCAGATATACTACTTGAAGCTGATGTTACAGCAGCCTGAAATAAAAATATACTATAATATATATAATTGTTTTCAGGACATATCACAGAGCGCCATCTAGCCCCATACTAGGCAAACACAATACAGTTAAAGTTACCTGCATGGGTGTGCCTCTTACACAGGCTTGGAATACAGATAACAACAGATAACAGCCCACTCTACCAACAAGCAAGAGAGTGGACAAATTAACTATCATTCATAATATTCATAAGTGAAGTGATCTGTAATTTTTTTTGTTGTTAGAATTGACTGTTTGTCATTATGTTTCCCATATTATCCAGAGGAACTTATTTATTTACTTATATACAAAATTTACAAGAAATAAACAGTAAAATCAATATTCAGTAATAAACAACATACTTGCACTAATTTAAAGAAGAGTATGTACATTTGACCTAAATTTAAGACATCCACATGTAGTATGGAGCCAGGAGCGCTGGCTGCATTCCCACGCTGGATTTCTATTGGAACCCTTTGCAGAAGGAACCAGCCGGTGTTCTTGTCTACAGTGATGTCCATTATACAGTATTCATTTATTTAGCAAAACATTGACTAAGTAACTATTAACATTATGTAAAACTTAAGCCCTGTTAATTATTATAATAGCAAAACAGCTGTTGTAGGTAATTATTGTAACTGTGAAGTGAAGTTATTCAATATATTAATTGTATCAAAAAAAAATGTGGATTCTTAAATTTTAAACATATAAGTGACATCAAACTTTTCTTTTAATTTTAAGTCATAATAACTAGATTTTGTAATACAGAAAATGGGTGCTCCACATACTTATTACTTAAGTAATGGTGACACATTGATTAGCAAACAAGGTCAACAAAATGATAGCAATAACATTGTAACGTCTAATATCTATTGGAACCCTGGACAATATGTGCTAGAACTTACTTGTGCAGCTTGTGCAAATAGCTGTATTCGTTGAGGAGAAGATTTAACTTCCTCAGCTAGCTTATCCTTAAGTTTTTTGAACATATTTATGGACACTTATTTCATCAGTAGATTTTCGATTGCAATGTGACACTAAGCACTCATTTTGCCCCGCAAGAAAAAGGACTTCGTTGTTATTCAATTGATGAACGGTATTACTAAATATTGATTTATAATTCATTTATTTATTTCCAATAATCAAATGGAATTCTTGCGGAATTCAATAAAAAAATGTGAAGCAAATTTAATTTAATGGACGTGTGACGTTGTTACTGAATTTGACGTTGACTTTTTGTTATTATATGAATTTGGTAGGAAGTTTTTTACTTTTTAGGTTTGGCTTAGGCTTTAAATATTAAATTAAAATCTTAACAACTAAAATACTATAGAATTCGAATACTATGTAAATTACGATACAAATCTAATGATCAATAAAATAACTTTAAAGTTTCAGAGATATATAGAATAATATTTATAGCGTATTTTATACAAATATATATCAATGCAAAATGTTTTTGTTGCAAAGCTATGTAATGAAATAAAAAAAATGTATCAAGCAAAGCAATAGCAAACTGTCAGCTGCAAACAAACAGGGGATAGCGTCAATTACCATTTTAAAAAAAATGTAGGTATTTATGTTGTGAATTCAGTGAATTGTAAATTGAAGACGGACTGTGGAAAGCTGTGACATACGCAAAGGCGAAATTACAGACATTTAAACCAACATTTTCGGAAACGGTTAGCTTAATTAGGCTTCTAAATAAGATCTCAGTTGAAGTATGGACGAATTTGATGACCAATTCCCATGGGACATACCCGGTCCACATGAACAAGAGTAAGTTTTGGGTAGATGCTAGTAACTTTGATGGTTATCGATCTAAATACTAATATTACGAGATTATTTAAGTAAGGACTTATTAGTTTGGTATTGAATAGTTCCAGGCAAGCACGTTACGCCGATGCTTACGGCGACTACACGGGTGGATACGGCCCCGGTGGGGGCTTTGCCCCGCGCGCATATGGGGCTCCCCAGCCGCCGCCCTTCGTGGGCCCGCCATACTCTGGCGGTACATTTATCGGCCCCATGAGAGGAAGAGGGTTTGGCCCGAAAGCACCTCCGAGAAAAAATCCAGCAGTTAATGCAGCTATCAATCATTTACTGAGTAAGTATCTTTGAGGAATGTGGGTATATTGAGAATAAATCATATTACAGTGTACCTACTAGTGGCATCATATGTAGTATACACATTGGTTTGTTATAAACATGTACTTGCTTATGTGGTATAATTATTGTGTTGTATTGAAAATCTGAATGGTTCTGCTGTTTGAGCAAGTAGAATGTACAAAGATTCTGTTCCTGCAATGCTACATTATTTCAGGTTGTGGTTTGACCAAGGAAAGCTTGAAGAACTTGCCCAATGATCTCCTCATGAAGATAGAGCCATATTACTGTGGTCTGTGTGACATCAGCTGTGATACATTTGTTTTGTGTGAGTATCTATATTAACTTGATTTAAAAAGTGTAAAATTTACTTGATATGGTGTTCCTGCATATTTTTAGTCTGTATGTAAGAAGCTATGGCTTCTTCTATACCTATTCAGAAAGTGGTAAGTATACCATTTTGGGTGCTTCTGTGGGATGACTCATTAAATTGTAAATACTAGCCTTAAGCCATCTCAGAGACACTTAGTTGCAGTTAGAAAATTCACAACACTTTTGCTGGCCCCTTTCAAACAAACTGAATTTTTCTTTTATGTTTCTCCTAGGAGTGTGTGTACATTATACCTAAATTACATATATGAATACCTACTACTAAAATTACCTTCTTATTTGAAGAAGTCATTCAAAAACCATGTGCATTATGACAACATACATAAACTTAATGAGCAAAAATAATAATGACTAGCGAGATTTGGACCCTTGTCTTTCTACTAACACCTCAGCAGGGTGTTTCACAATAAGTCGGATACATCAGATCCGATTCGATTGAAACCTTTAAAGGTTTTTTTCCAAATCACAATGCTTCCACACAAATCTAACAATTCTATTCCACAGAAAAATTGGAAACTTTCCCTGAGCCAAAAGCTAACGAATTCATTTCCATCCATGATAAGTTTTAGTTATTTTTTTTCTCCATATTAAAACCAATTTACACTTCATTATTTTTCATTTATTTTTATATATCATTATTCATAATATGAAATCTATAAATAAAAATGCTTAAATGGTCATTAAAGTATAGTTTTAAAGTGTCCACCAATTTATTTAATTTCTACCATTACTACTATGAGCCTGCAAGCTGCCTAACCACTCTGCTTTACAATTTGCAATTACATAATAAATATCTGTACTGTGGGATTAGCACTTCACAAATGAATAATCATAATTGTTAGTGTTGTGAAACAGAAAAACATGAGTGAAGCCACTTGTGTTCTATATAACGGAGTAACCGCGTAACATATCCACAAAAAAAAACTTTAGGAAGACTTGATAACCTCCTTTTTATGAAGTCGGTTAAAAATGCCTTCAAATTACTTAATCTAAAGAGACACCCTGGGCTAAATATAATTTTAAAGCCATAAATATGGCTTATGTATATATTATATAAAAATATTATGTGCATTGGAAGTGTTTTTTTTTATCCTTTTCTAATTATGAAATATTTTTTTTTTTTCAGCACGGATGCATTACCTATCCAAAAATCACTCCAAAAATGTTAGAAAAATGATGTCCAAAGGTCCTAGTGGCTCATCAAACGAGGTAAATAGACAATTTGGCAATGTGATGTTTCCCCTAGGTATTTTGACGACTGTTTATTTGTTCACATAATTATTTCACAATATTATTAAAGCTTTTTAGGTAGTACATATAACAAATAAAAAAAAAAAAACTTTCATAATACTTGATAACTTCCTTTTTTGAAGTCAGTTAAAAAGCGCATTGCGTTCATCACTTCTAGCGTGTTTTGAAAGTCTGAAAGAGATCACTTATTATGATAAGGCCACCCAATTTTCCTAGAGTTATAGTATGTTCTCTGATTGTTTACTTCTTGTATTTCTGATGTACACTACACAGACATCCTGATAAATATAAGGGTAGCAATCAATAAATCAGTAATTCTTGAAATCTTCAAATGTGTTGACTAAGCTATAAAGTTAAAAATAACTTCATGGTTTTCAATAACATTTTTAATACAAAATACAGTACAAATACAATTATTTATTTGCCAAAAAACCTTGTCACATGTTTCGATTTTTTTAAAAATATTGCATTTAAATAAAGCGGCATTGAATGTACACTGTTACAGCTGTTGGCATAATTAATGTTGACAAAAATAAATAACAAAAAAAATTATTAAATTGACCACCAGACCGATGGTTGGATGACATTTCTAAACAAGTAGGTATGAGATAAATCAGACAGGCTGGAGACAATACTATGTGGCACTTTGGAGAGGAGGCCTATACTCAGCAGTGGGTGAACACGGGCTGACATGATGATGATGATATAATTAATGCTGACAGCGTGTGACAGTGGAAGTTATGTGAATAGCGTTGTCAAAATGAAACATGCATTGTAACCAATTGTCTGCCCTTACGTTGCAGGACGTAAGGGTCACTTTGTAGAATAGAATAGAATTCCTTTATTGTCCATAATCTATATATATAAAAGAAAGTGGTGTTAGTTACACATTTACCTTAGAACCAGGAGACAGACATAGGATATACTTTTATTTCTTTTTTTATTATTTTTTATTGAATTGTATAAAATCCAAAATCTGCTTATTTATTGCCTCTGTGGCGGAACAGAGTTCGCCGGGTAAGCTAGTGTCATAATATATTACAGTTATACACAACTAAGTAATACATATTTGCACAACAGACTCGTCTTTATCTTACTACTAGGTGTACAATCACCTTTACATTTTTAAATATACTATTTGTGCTATATTATTATATATATTAGAGAGAAGATTTATCGATAGTTATTATCAAGTTTAAAACTACAATGTGTTTGAGTTTGTTACAATTGCGTATATATGGTAGGTACGGTCGAAATCGGATGTTCATATTGTAATATCTGTACATATTAATATGCTGAAAAGGGGTCGAAAGTCGGAACACTAAAGATATTTTATAAAAATGTTTAGAGATACTTCGAATTGACAGCGGAACACGTTCCCACAATTTCTAGAAATTTTGTCTGTTTTTCTGTTTATCAGTGTCTCTGTTTATTTTTCACGCAAAAACTGCTGAACCGATCATCATGATTTTTGGTATGTAGGTAGTTTGAGGTCTTAGGAGTGTCATAGGCTTCTTTTTATTTCGAAAGAATGCGAGCGCAGCCTTACGCGTCCACTAGTAAGACTATAATGGTATTGTTATGTTTTATTATTAAAACATTCGTGAGACATTCATATCAATATTGATTTTCACTCAGGTGTAATTTCGCGTACCTATGTTGTTTACGCGTTTCGGGTGTAATGACACCTATCATCAGAGTCGCGCTTTTTTTTCCGAAAAAAAAAGAGAGTCGCGCTGCCGCGGTCCCAGAACGTACGTTCTGATGCTGGGGCCACACTAACGAGAAATGGCATTAATTATCGCGATAATGAACGTTAACCGTAGGTGTAGCCACGACTAAACGTCATAATTTGACAACGGCATCAACATTGCCGTTTGGCGTTTGGCGATAGCTCCAGTGGCGGTACATCAAAGAGATGAACGCGAGAATTAATGCGATGAAGCGGCCACACTACGTATTTCAGTATGCGTCGTGAGCGCGACGGGATCGCACGTGTTTTCGACGTGTTTTCCAAATTGTATGTTTTTTTGAATACGTAGGTACCCCATAGCCGTTATGGAGTGGAGTAACGAGAAAGTGATTTCGTTTCTTGAAATTCTTCAAACTGAACCATGTTTGTGGGATACAAAAATGAAAAGTTAATGATAAAAGGTAATGATTCAGTAAATTCAAATAATAAAAATTTGCACTCATGAAATACAGAGCTCGGTCAACGTCCATCTTGCTTGGGATATAAGTAAAATCAACGGCGTTTTTAACGCCAAAAATGGGCGTTCACGTTGACCATTCAAGTGTGGCCACCCACTTTAACGCGGTAAAAATTATCGCAATAATTGTCGCGTTAATGGGCATTGACGTTAAGCGTTAGTGTGGCCCCAGCATGAAGATGGGTGTCATTACACCCGAAACGACACAATCAACACGCCACATTACACGTGAGTGAAAAACGTAATATGTAGGTACTTTCATATTGACATGAATGTCTCGCGAAAGTTTTAATAATAAAACATAACAATACCATTATAGTCACACAAGTGGATGCCTGCTTTGCTCGCATTACACCCGCAAGGCGTAAACAATAGGTATACGTGCTATAATACGTGAGTGAAAACCGTAATAGTTACATTATCTATTGAATAGGTCTGCCTGACTCCCTGTTCCCCGCGGAATATAACCTTGCGATCTTCAAAGCGAGAGTGAATCGGTTCTTACTGGGTAAGCACGTTCCATCCTAGACCGTAATGATTGCTTACCATCAGGCGAATTACGGTCAAACGCAAACCCATTCCTTGTAAAAAAAATATGTTATGGTGCAGGCGCCGCTAAAGTCGCGAGACCTGTACTGTGAGCTGTGCGACGTAGAAATCACTTCCAAGGAACACGGCGACGCGCACTACGCGGGCAAGCTGCATCGCGGGTGAGTCGCTACTGAGTACTGACAGATTCACATTATTTATTTATTTTCTGACTGGCCTGTTAGTTTAGTTGGTCGTGGCTCTGCCTTCTAATCTAGGGGTTGCGGGTTCGATTCCCGCGTGACACAAGTATTTATGAATTTTGTGTTGAGTCTGGTCGTTTGTATGCTTAGAGAATACATAACTAAAGTATAGAGCGCGCACAACGAAGTGGAACAGTACCTAGGCACAAGTGAGAACAAAGCACGACGTCCCCGCCGCGAGCGCTTGTAGTCGTAGCCGAGTACTAGGAAAGTGCGTTTCTCGAGAGATTTTTTTCAAATTTGTGTAATAAAATGGTGAAATGTGCAGTTCGACCTTGTAAAAACGATACTAGAAAACACACAAAATTGAAATCTAGTATCACATTTCATCGGTAAGTCGATTATTATACTTATTTTTATGAAAACTAATCCGGAATCGCGGGGTTGAAGGAGACGTGGGAGGCGGGAACGCACAGCCTCGCCCGCGCACCGCACTCCCGCCGCATGATTTAGAGATGGGACGTGCGTGACCAACGTTGTAGTCGATATAAGATATAATGTTTACTAGAATTACTGCTTATTAGATACCTATAACTGATTTATGTGACTTTAGTACTTAACCCGTCAGGCGTAAGAACATGTACCGGGAAGCGCTCTGCGCAATACGGTATTGCTTAATTTTTGTCTGCCATTGGTTCTTTTTCTACAAGTTTCGTCCAATGAACGACACTGATTTAAAGATGTGTTCATAAACTTTAAAATACGTGGCTTCCAACCCGTAAGCAGCAACCGGAACAAGCAAAAAAAAATTAAAAAATTCTCTATCCGTGTCGGTCATAAATCCGCCATTTTGTGCTATATCGTGCATTGGACTAAGTGATGTGAAAAAGAATAAAAAATGTTTCAAATGAGAAAAAGGTAATTAAAATCGGTAGAATTACTAAAAAAAACTATGAAAAACTTAGTAAATGTGTTTTATATGTGTTTTTGTGAATAATAAGTGAGATAAATCGGTCAAACTTTCAAGTCCACCCGGCCGGTCGGGCCTTGAGTTTGACCGCCGTGTTTTCGATAAAAAATAAATAGTCTTGTGTAGTGTAAGAAGTGATAGATGTTTATAATAGTGTTGAAAAAACATCGTAAAATGTGATACGTTTTCTGTAAAAAAACAACCAAAATATACAAAATTGTGTCTTGAAGTGAGAAAAGTTCAAGCAATTTATGTAAACAACATTTTCATCTCAAGAAATCTTTATTGGTAAGTATTATTTTTAACACACACATAATTTTCCAAAAAAGATAATTTCAAGATCTAAAAAATGGTATATCAATCTAAGCATAGGATTAAAAAACATACGAAATATTACGAAATTAACATAAACTCTCCTTCTCAAAAAAAAATCTTTCTATGGCGTTGCGCTTGCGGCTATTTTTCGCGAGGGGCCCTCGCGCCTGATGGGTTAAAATCTTATAATAATTAACTATAAATATTTTTATAGTGTGTTTTGTACGATATATTTTCTAAATGCGAAAGTATTTATAGCGTTAACTTAAGTACCTAACAGCATTTTTATTGACATACATATCCAATCACATTTTATGTAAAGTATTGCTAAAAGATCGATTACTTGATTTCTCTGTACAAATGTTGTAAGTCTTACGTAGAAAAACTTAAACCTGCACTGGCACTAACTCCTAAAATACCTGCTTATACTTTTAGATGTTATCGCACTAAATATATTTTTGTACTTTTTTGTACCGCGCTGAACCTGCATCTATCGACAACAAAATGAGTTTGCGTTGCCCGCGTGCCCATCCCTAGTAATCGCCAACATACATGTATAAGTGGCTATACTTCATCTGCCTACGACGCGCACTGGGCGTCTAGTGCGGTGCTAGCCCTCTATACTTTAGTTATGTATTCTCTAAGTTTGTATGTATAATAAGTATGTATTTACAAAAAAAAGTATACTTATAAGTATTATATCCGTTATCTAGTACCCACGACTTAGCTTAGTGTGGGGCTAGATGGCGCTGTGTGCAATGTCCCGGAATATAAATTTATTTATTTTTTAAACAAGATAGGCTCACGCTTGTCTACAACTCGCCTTTATGATAAGCAACGTTATAATCTACGATCTAGCGCGCTCCACCAGTAATTTACAACACATTCATATTTGGCACGTCAATTTTACAATTAATTTCAATGTGTGAGTGAATATATACGTTGGTATGTTACTGGGTAACTAACACAATATACCTAAGTACCTAAGAAGTCATAAGATACAACTGCAACAAAAAAAAAAACTTATATTTACTTTAGGGCGCTATGAACTTTCTGTATAGAACAATTGTATTTTTTTTCGCGAATAAAAAAATGATGATGGTTGATGATATGATTCTCAAATGTCTAAATCATAAGATGCTGCTTTTAACGTACTACCTGTAGAAGGTTACTATGAGTTTACTATGTAGGTATGTACCTTACCTATATTGATTTATTTAAAGAAACAATTACAAAACCACACATTTGAAAAAAATGCACTAATAAAGTTTCACTTGTGTTTTTCAGTGTCGTCGAGGGCCGCAAGAAGTCTAGGAATCCTCTGCTGCTTCAACCTAACATGCATGCGCGACTGTAAGTCTCTTTGAGTCTTATTTCCTCATGACTGAGGGTCGTGACTCCCCCGCAGAATTAATTCGTTGGGGGAGTTTTCTTGGGCAGATACATCGTGTTGGGCGCCCAGGTCTTTCCACGGAAGACACATGTTCTCGGATACTGTGATCCTCAAACATGTCGGTTTCCTCACGATGTTTTCCTTCACCGTTAAGCGAGTGAAATCCACACATAACTTAATATAATGCTGCAACTATAGAAACCTGAATAAATAAACACACTGAATACATAAGTAGCTCAGCTAGCATTATGTAATTACATTCGATAAATAAATAAAATAAATAAATAAAAAGTTTATTTGACTATTTACAATTTAAGAAACTTAACCATTAGGTTTAATTGACTAATTCGCTCGACGATTACGCTTAGCTCTTAGCGGTTAGTCCTAATTAACTAAGTCCTAGGATTGGTGATCAAAAAGTGGCGTTTTACATACATCAGCCGTTAAGAGTCGTCTGAGGCCCCTCTTCGATTCAATGGTGGGTGCCCAGGTCAGATGCCCCTAGGGTGGCTTGAAAACTTTCAAAACTTGATTGATTGTTTCAGACCATTCATTTTGACTGAGACATTTGATCACATTTCGTCTATGAATTCAATTTCCAAATTAATCGATTATTTTTTTTCGCTCATTTTCCAATAAAAAGTTTAAGGTTAGTTTTAAAATGTGTTAAAAATGATGCAATCAAGTAATTTTTCTTATGATATCAAATATCTTGTTTGTGCAAGTATATAATATTGACATTCCAGTGAGCAACTGATCAGACGCGAGCAGCGTTCGTTAAAGTCGCTGCCTGCGAATGACAACGCCGTCAAGGAGGTGAAGCCAGGCCCGCCCGAGCTCTACTGCGATATATGCAAGGTAACATTAAACACCTTTAATTTGATAACATATTGAATCAGGCGTTATTTTGCGGAAATGAAACTCTGGAGAAATGTGTAGTGTTTTTCCGCTGTGACTGCTCCTTAAACGGCTTCAAACAACAAACTTGGTGGTTTTTATTTTACTTTTTCTGAATCTATTACAAAATTAATTTTACGAAATGGCAATACACGTTAAATTGTAGGTCCCGGCTGTTTGTCTAGTACGGCTGTCGGTAAGCTATGTCAGAGGTCCTTAGGGTGTATGACTAAGAAACTACCCACTATAATGGGAGAGAAACTATTCAATAAACTCCCCGCACACATTCAGTCCTTGAATAATGATCAGCAATTTTGCAATAGCGTCAAACAATTATTGTTAGATCAGACACTATACAGTTTTAAAGAATACTTTGAAAATGACTACAGTCAACTAGCAATTGATTCTAATCTTGCTTAGAAATTAAGTAATTAACTATACTTATTATATTACTAGATCTTACAACTAAGTTGTCTCAAAACTCCTACGCGTTGTACATGCTTTCAAAAACCGTAGGCAGAGAAACAGTTATTACGGCTTATCATGGGAATGTCTCATCATTGCTCCGATACGGTATTTTGTTTTGGGGTAATGCAACAAACATCTCATCAGTATTTATTGCTCAAAAAAAGTGTGTGCGTGCGATCTGTGGTCTGCGCAAAATGCAAAGTTGTAGGCCTTATTTTAAAAGTTTAAAAATCTTAACATTGACTTGTGTTTACATCTTTGAATGTGCGATGTTTGTACGTAATAATATAATATCTATTTATATGAAAATCATAAGAGTGATCGCCGGAAATATAGGTTGATTCAACCTGCCTGTAAATCGACTATGTTTAGAAATTGTGTTTTAAATATGGCCCCAAAAGTCTACAATCACTTGCCAAAATGTATAACTGACGTATTATCATTACAAGTCTTCAAGTATAAACTGAAATGTTTACTGCAAGCAAAGGCTTATTATACTCTTGACGAATTCTTTAATGACGATGATATATGTACTTAGATTAATTGTTTTGAATGCCGATGGCTGAAATGTGGCGCTCTTAATTATAATTATAAGACCTTTTGTGTACCCATGTTTCGCAGACCAATAAATGAATTTGAATTTGAACTACTAGGTAAGGAGTGTGATGCCAAATTGACATTTTAGCCCCTATACAGCTATAGTGACAGTACCAAGATTTATTTAAGTTGACATATTGTATGATTACATACCTATTATTATGTTTGACATGATTTTAATAACAAAAATTTTCATTATTTTATTAATAAAACTAGACATATTATGTAACTTCTAAAATTTTATAAAAACTAAATGTTATAAATTCAATTTGACGAGATATTGTAATTTGTGTAGCATATTCTGTGATATTAGTACTTATACCTATACCTATGTATGTTACAACTTTACATTATCAATAAAGATTCTTTATCTTTAGGGCAGCTTGATGAACTCTCAACACCAAAGTTGGCCACTCTCATTTGATAAGAAGAAGAAGCTATACTTGTGACGTAATATTTGGACTCTGTTGTTACCTAGTGAAATATATTTTGTATTGCAATGTTTGTATATTGCAGACGACGATGACGTGCTCGGAACAGATGACAATACACATGAACGGCCGGAGGCACCTCGCCAAGGAGAAAAGTCACATCTTCAAGATGATGAGGGGACCGGGTGAGCGAGATTATCATTATTTGATGACTGGCCTGTTAGCTTAGTTGGTAGTGGCTCTGCCTTCTAATCTAGAGGTTGCGGATTCGATTCCTGCATGACACAAGTATTTATGTACTTTAAAATGTATAATTACTTGTGTTTAGTATGGTCGTTTGTATGTGTAATAAGTATGTATTTACAAAAGAAAAATATGTAAGTAATATATCCGTTATCTAGTAGCCACGACACAAGCGTTTGCTTAGTGTGGGGCTAGATGGCGATGTGTGCAATGTCCCGGAATATTTATTATTATTATTTATTTTGTAAATGTTTATAAAACTGAAAATATAAACTAAACTTAACTACTACTTAAACTAACTGTATAATTGTGAAAATTGTGTGGACTATATAAAACAATTTTGACACAGTGTGATATGGGCACATCAGCAATTTGCTGCTCGCCCATTAATCAAATAAATAAATATAAACTTGAAATATACCATGATTAAACTAATAAACGTAGGTACACATTTTCTTCTAGATGTAAACCTAATATGTACATAATATATAAAAACTGACAATCTAATACCCTATTTTAACTATCTTCTATTTATGTACTTATTACATTTACACTAAAAACTTAATTTATTTATTGCGAAATAATATATGTAGGTATTACAAAGCTGGTATTATTTATTTAAAGGCATATTCTAATTTAATATTTCACGTCAATTTTCAGAAGTAAAGAGTGAAGCAAATGCCGAAGATGACGAAGGTATGTCAATATTCAATGTGCCATCTAGCCCCTCACAAGTGTTAGCTTAGTGTGGGGCTAGATGGCGCTGTGTGCAATGTCCCGGAATATTTATTTATTTATTTTAAAAATTCAAACTTGTTAAGTAATCTAAAAGGTAATAGAGATATGCATCTGCAAGCAGAGTAAAAGTAATTACAAAATGTTAATATTATAATATTACTAGCTTTTGCCCGCGACGTCGCACGCATTATCCATACAATATAATAAAGCTGAAGAGAGTCGAAAATCTAAACATAGAAGATAATAGGAAAAAAATATGTTTGAGTGTACTTTAAACCCATAACAGAACACGTTTTAGCGGTTTTTACATTTTTTGTCTGTTTATCTGTGTCTCTGTTTATTTAAACGCGCATAACGCAAAAACAGCTGAACGGATAATCATGATTTTTAGTATGTAGGTAGTACGACGTCTTAGAAGTGTTATAAGCTTTCTTTATTTTAAAATAATGCGAGCGAAGCCGCGTGCGTCCACTAGTTATACATATAAAACTTCCTCTTGAATCATTCTATCTATTAAAAAACTGTATTAAAAACCGTTGTGTAGTTTTAAAGCATACATACAGACATAGGGACAGATGCGAGAAACGACTTCGCTCTGTACTATCTAGTGATTCTGATGGTACAGTTATTGAACTTCCGACATAGCTTGACGAGTACCGTACTGCGGTAAACAAACGTTGCTTTCCGTACCTATCTATGTTATGTAAAACTCAAAGGTGACTGACTGATATAGTGATCTATCAACGCACAGCCCAAACCACTGGACAGAATGGGCTGAAATTTGGAATGAATGTAGATGTTATGACGTAGGCATCCGCTAAGAAATGAATTTTGGAAATGCCACTTTTAAAGGGGTGAAATAGGGGATGCAAGTTTTACTTCTTAATGCGAGCGAAGCCGCGAGCACCCACTAGTTAAATATAAATTCTAGTTTTTAAACAATTTCTTACTTCAGTTATTTAAAAAACTTATAAATCTGACCTCAATTTGATATTGAGTACGAGGATTTCTAGTAGATGTAATTGTTTCAGAAAATGGTGAGGACAATGGCGTCGATGAAGGTGAAGGGCAAGGTACGTCTCATATCTATACATATAATAAAGCTGTAACCGGTCGGTGTCTGTACACTGAAGATAATGGAAAAAAATAGTAGAGGGGTCTTTATTGATGCAATAGAACACAAAAATCATGTTTCCAATAGAAATTTCTGTTTTTCTGTCGGTATGTTTGTTGGTTATAGACTCAAAAACGGCTGAACCGATTTGTCTACTGTTTTCACTACATGTAGGTGCATTTTTAACTTAACATTTAGTGTTAATTTCATTTTAATCGGTTCGTAAATAAAAAAGTTATGTTCATTTTAAACCTTTTTATCTCAAAATAATGCGAGCGAAGCCGCGGGCGTCCACTGGTCATTAGATAGATAGATAGATTAATATAATATCGCAAAATTTGTTATTGCTTATGCTTTCGTACCCTAGAATATAGGTAATATTATACAGTAATATTAAGGCTGGGATATACTCGTCTATAGCGAACACTGTCACTCTGGGTAGAAAAGAACGAGAAACACTATGGCGCCGAAATCGCTAAAATCTACCACTTTCGTTGGAAATTAATTAATTAATTAGAAATATAATATTGAATCGAAATTTTACTCCAGCAGTGTTGAGTCATAGTTTATTTTACATCACTCAAATTAATTTTAGAAATATGCGTTTGAAATTGTTTAACAAACTAAGTGTGTTAAGGCCAGCTAAAATTCAAAAAAAGACCTAACTTTGTGTTTTTTTTCTATCGAGGAAATTAATAGTCAACGTGTTTCGGAAACAGTAGTGTGATTAAATATATGATCAAGATTAAAAACAAAAAAAAAATGTTCTTTTAACGTAAAGACTTTTGGCTAAAAAATTTTTTATAGTACCCCGTTTTCTGAACTCATAGGTCCTTAATATAGGTACCACGATTTTTTTTCAAATCATCAGTGTCACTGTTTATTGTTTTTTTTTTCTTTGGCCTTAACCTTGTATGTTTTATTTAGTAAAGCGACTTCTACTGTTTCGTTTTCGGTTAAGAAACATAGATTAGCAGCACTATATTTGCATTTTGTTCCAAGTTTCACCCCCCTGAGTAATATTAATAAAGTATGAGAGTGAAGATAGATTATAACGTTGCTTAACATCAGGCGAATTGTAATCAAGCGTGAGCTTATGTCATGTAAAGAAAAGATTATTTTATTATTTATTTATGTTTGCAGGTGGTCTCGAAGACTGGGGAGAGGAGGCGTGGGACGTGAAACAGGAGGCACAAGCCACCGCTTGAGGTGCCTAGGTACGTCTTAATCTAAATATATACAACTCAAAGGTGACTGACTGACTGATATAGTGATCTATCAACGCGCAGCCCAAACCACTGGACGGATCTGAAATTCGGAATGAAGGTAGATGTTAAACCGTAGGCATCCGCTAAGAAAGGATTTTTGGAAATTCCACTTTTAAAGGGGTGAAATAGCTGGGATGCAAGTTTTATTTCTTAACGCGAGCGATGCCGCGAGCACCCACTAGTCTATACACATAATAAATCTGAAGAGGGTCGAAAGTATAAACATTGAAGATATAAAAAAAATATGTATGGAGATACTTTGAATTGATAGCAGAACTTTTTATGTTTTTTTCTGTTTATCTGTGTCTCTGTTTTTTAAAACGCTCATCATGCGCAAACAGCTGAACGGATCATTATGGTTTTTGGTATGTAGATAGTATGAGGTTTAAGGAGTGTCATAGGCTACTTTTTATCCTGAAATAATCCGAGCGTAGCCGCAGGCGTCCACTAGTTACAACTATTCATATTCGTTCCACCCGACTATATAACAAACATATTTCAATGAATATGTTACTTGTAAAAACCCGAAATTGGTAAATCGTAATTTACTTACTAATTAAATTATGTGTAAAAATATTTATTTGTCAAGCAAAATATACATCAAAAGTAAAGAGGGTCAAAAATCTGTATATAGAAGATATTTAAAGAAAATGTTTGGGTATCATTTGAATCGGTAACAGAACACGTTTCAGCAGTTTTAAGATTTTTGTCTGTATATTTAAACGCGCATCACGTAAAAACGGCTGAACGGATAATCATGATTTTTGGTGTGTAGGTAGTATGAGGTCAGTTGATAAATATCTAGGCCTATCTTTGTTTTCCTTGTGCATACGTATTGCCGACACATTTATTACAACAATATGTAATATAGTTTCATTTTCTTTTACAGGTCGACCAATTACTAGCTGTCGTCTTGTATATGTCTATTAGTGCAGGAAAAGTAAATAATATCGCGGCAAAATTTGTACATTAATAAAACCTTTTTCTTATCTATATTTTGACGCAAAAAAGGCGGAAAAAAGTCATTAAAAGATTTTGCCGCCTTTTTGCCCCCTAGGACGTCAAAATTTTGACAGGAATCGGTAAAATTTCGTTTCTCCAGCCAAAAAATAAGTAGCTACTCATTAAAAAAAAAACAAATAAAAAAATATCATTTTTTGCTGCAATACCGCAGAGGCCAAAGGAGAAAATAAAATGTACAAATTTTGCCGAGAACCCAGTACTTTGGGACTAGTTACTTTTGTATATTCCAATAGATAAAGAAAGTGTTTTTTAGGATACCAAGTTTGATTCCTTACCTTATGTAAATCGAAATTGTGATTGCAACTTAAGAACATATTTAATAGTTGTAGAGTACGAGTATATATAATTATGTATAAAGAGTATACTAAACTTAATTGAAAATGATTGAAAATTTCGTTCTGACGTGTAATCAGGATAACGCAGGTTCGGATCCTGCCGGTCGTGACTCCTCTCTCAATTAAGTTTAGTATTAGAAAACCCTCAGCGCGGGTTTCACTTATCAAATAGGTAACTCATAATAAAGAGTAAACTTTGTTGCATAAAGTTGCTTTATTTATTTTAACATGAAAACAATATTTAAGTAAACAATTTTTTTTAAAACTATTATTAGGGAAGTATATTGCATAATTTTAGTCTTTGATTATCTTCTGCGTTTGGTTTTGGTTCTAGTAAAATCTTATGTTACAAATTTCATTTTCCAATTCTTGTAAGTGTTTAGGTCACCATCATACGTTAGGTATCTGAAAATGACAAACCATACTATTATATAGAACCGTAAGCGTGTTTCTCGTTGGTTGTGCCACTTTCAAGCCGCAACGAAGGGATGGATCATTAGGTTTTTTGTATGGTGGCAGTATACGGTCCCAGAATAAGCTACTTTTTATCCCAACACAACAAATGATATAGAAAGCAGTACAATATCCCAAAAAAAAAGAAATATAAAGACGTGCTTAAGAGGCATATGAAGACACGTGCCATTGAGCCCTCTACGTGGGAGTAGCAATCTGCCAGTCGCCCTGGATGGAGGAGAACGATACGCGATAATGTTACGTTTGAAAACAAACGAAGGCGCGATCTATAGAAAAGGAATCTTCTCAAAACTAAACCGCCATCGAACATTACCTATAACTATGTAAATGGCATCCTCACATGTAGCAACTGTTCTAGAACATTCACCGCTAAAAAACGCAAAGGTGACCGACTGATGACTAATCTATCAAAGGACAGCCCAAACCAATAGACCAATTGGGCTGTAATTTAGTATGCAGACAGTTACATCCGCTAAGAAAGAATTATTGAAAATTCCACTGCTAATGGGGTGATACATATAGCGGTTGCAAGTACCTATGTACGAAACTATTTGAAGATGATATTTCATAACGCGAGCAAAGCCGCCGACACCTACTAGTCTATATATATAAAAGAAAGTGGTGCTAGTTACCTACACCATTTATAACTCAAGAACGGCTGAACAGATTTAGCTGAAAATTGGTGAGGAGGTAGGTTAGAACCAGGAGACGGACATAGGATACTTTTTATCCCGTTTTTTTTTAAATTGAATTGAATAAAATCCAAATTTTGCTTATTTATTGCCTCTAAGACGGAACAAAGTTCGTCGGGCAGCTAGTATAAATATAAATACTTACATAAGCTTTGTTTACGAGCACGAGCGACATCTATGTCCAGAGCTGCTACTCCTGCGCCAGAGTCGGCGTCCCTTCTTGATACAGAAGTACAAGATGGCGGCCGCCGCTAGCAGGACGAGCACCACGAGGGTCCTGGTCTCCTGGTCGTGGAGGTCGAGTCTCTTGAGCTTGTCGAGAGCTTCCATTTATAAATTATACCTACTCTCTGGTTAGACGCCTGTGGAAATAATGTTTAGATCATTGAGCTAGGATTATACAGAGACACAATCTCAAACTAACAAGCGCAGGAAAGTGTCCGAACGCTCAAATCGAGCGAGCGCAAACATAAGAATGCAGTACCTACACAATACAATATAACAAAAAATAATACGTTGTGACCCTGTCGATAAGAAGATTAGGGCATAGTACTTTTTTACAAAATCTACTCTTAAACACTATATATTTTTCTTATACTAATTAAAATTTCTAAAATACTTATTGTGAGCCATATAAAGCCAGATAATATGTAGGTAGGTACCTGTTTAGGAGCAGGAGCGACGTCGCCGCCTGGTGCCACTCCTCCTCCTGCGCAGGCAGCCCCGGGTGTACCCGAACCACAACAAGCCCGCGAGTATCGCCAGCAGTGCCACTATGGCTATCGTCTGCGCTTGCGGGTTGGACAGGTCGATACTCTTCCCAGACGTCGCGCTCCCAGTTGAAGGCTTCTTACTAGCGGCGGCTTTCGCCATCCGAACAGCTGAACCTTCTGATGCTTGCGCATGACCCATGATCTGAAGTGTAACTGGTTTTGTTATGCACCTCTTTGAAAACTTATTAAAAAAAATTACATCATGATACAGCGTCGAAAGATATCTAGTATGGTGTACAGAAAACCCTCAGCGTACAACACAAATTGCAGCAATACAAATATATCTACTTACCTAAATAGAAATGTACGCACACCACGAATGGATAAATAAAAGAATTTATATTATTCTCATTGGCTTAGAATTAGTAGATGATGAAGCAGCTCCAAATATCAAACTCTTAAGTTAATTTGTAGCTTGTTTTTCCCAGATGAGAAATGCCCAGAAGTAACTCTCAGATGTCTGTGATCTATTATGGTGGTGAACTGTTTTCGAAGCGAATAATAGCTCTTTAGAAGCCACTCTGTGATGGTTTTGATCTCAAAAGGAATAAAGCAATTTTGATCCATAGCTTCTCTTTTCATCACCTCATTGTTTGGCAAATTCTGTTCGTTGAGATTTGCGTTTCATTACGATTTCTATGCATATGTAGGAAGAAATAGAACTAACCTGACTATTCTACGTTTATTATGGCATCTTTAATTTAATTAAATTCACATCGGACGGCGTGTGGTTTGAATTTAAAATAATCATTGTTTTGAAAATTCTTCACAACATCTTGATGGCTTTTAACTATTTGATGATTTGATTTGATAGAATTGGAAAGTAGTTGAAGGAGTCAAGTTCTTGTCGCGTTGAAATTGACGGTGATGTTGTGAAGCTTGCTTGTCAACCTAAGAGTTATTAGTTAGTTAAGAGTTTTCACACTTTCTAGGTAGGTACTTTTTAGCTGACTTTAAAAACGGATGGTTCTGATCTCACTTAGCCTGAGAATAATTAATATTAAAAAATAATTAATAAGTAACTTAATACCACGCCTTTATATATTGCATTAAAAAGCTAGAAATAAAGTAGATTTAACTGGGAAAGCGTGGGGCACAACATTATTAAATTTTAATGAAATCAAGGACTTTGGTCACAAGACGACCTAATAAGTGTGTTAAATATAAACTATTGTTAGACAGTTATATTGCTATTTTATATAGGTATATAGTCCTTGACTTGTCCGCCAATGGCGTCTCTCGACTACTTATCTTTGTTACGGATATGAGCCCGTACATGGCAAAAGCAAATTAAGTCTTAAAGTGTCTATTGCATGGCTAACAGTGCAATTGACCACTATATCGTGCATAAGTACATGAAGGCTTGCTATTTTATCCCTAGGTATAAAAAGATCTAGAGGTTTACGTAATTAACTTCGAAATTGAAGAGGACCACCTCAGGTATTTAGTGGGAATGCCGCTCTTTAAGCGAAGATAAACTAAAAGGTTTTCCTGGCCCAAAATAGGGTATTTTATGTAATAAAACCGTAAAATAATTTAAAATATTACATTTATTTGTTTATAATCAAATCACTTACACTTAGACAAACAGCATTACCAATATTTATTTAATCACCCTGTTTTTTGTTTAGAGATGACGACACAATTCTTATTTTACATTTTTTTTATGACCATAAAAACGAATTCTCAAACTTCCTCATTCAACGCTTCTACATACCAGTCCTGTAAAATCGACTCATTTTCATTAACAACAGCTTTGAAATCACTGTTCGGTTCCGGATCTATAAAAAAATCGACTGTAAGGGGGATGTTCGAGTTACTATCATAATCAGTTGTTTCAAAGTAGTTCTTGACACAGGTTAAGAAGCGATTGAGGAAATTCAATATGGTTTGTGGGTCCCATTGTTTCTGTAAACAAGAATGAAATATCATTTAGGAATGGCAACCAAAATATCATTATAAGTAGAAATGGGCACGCATTATTTCGAGCTGAAAAGTATTCAAAATCAAAGTGATGTGAAGAATTAACACTAATAAACCCACTTTCGCTTTGGTGTAACTAGCACCACTTTCTATTATATGTATAGATCTCTTTTACTCCCATTCTTTTACCATCCAAGCCACCCTTCTGTGGAACGCGTTGCCCCTGCCCATAAGGCAGGCTAAGTCACTGAACATTTTCCAAAATATGATACCTATATCAACATTATTTAACGTCATTATAGCATATATAAGTATTGTGTAATGTAGTGTTTGTATAATGTGTATTGAGTATGTGTATTATTAATAACCTATATGATTGAGTGTGTCTTGTATCTTTCAATTAATTTAATAATATAAATATGATATATGTATATTGTACACCGCCTGTTTACAATTGTAAGTTATGTCCATCCAAAAGGTTGCCTGGAAGAAATCGCCTAAGGCGATAAGGCCGCCCAATGTGCAATATTTTAATTTAAGTATGTTTATTTCTGTTTTGTAATTTTTGTGTTTTTATGGTGAACATTAAAGTTATATTCTATTCTATTCTATTCTATAGATATAAATCTATACTAATATTATAAAGCTGAAGAGTTTGTTTGTTTGAACGCGCTAATCTCAGGAACTACTGGTGCGAATTAAAAAATTCTTTTTGTGTTTAATAGACCATGTATCGAGGAAGGCTTTAGGCTATATAACATCACGCTGCAACTAATAGGAGCGAAGAAATAATGGAAAATGTGAAAAAAAACGGGGAAAATTATTCATCTTTGAGGGCTTCCGTTGTGTGCCCTGCGAAAACGGTTCAAGATATCAAAAAAATATGTATGAAAGAATTATTTCTCTTGAAATGATCTAACAAAATGTCCGCAACAGTATATGTCTATATTTTAAGATTAACTCACTAGAACCATTTTTATGGTAATAACTTTACTATTCCACGCGGACGAAGTCGCTGGCACAGCTAGTAAATATATATTATGCAAAGAAACAGCAACAAATAGTGTATAGCATAGCTACCTTGCAGTATTGCGCTATCTGTGCGGTGTCGAACCACTGCAGTCGCCGCACCACTCCACTGTCATCTCTGAAGCCGACCAACAGTCCCTTGTAGTTGCCGAGGTAACACTGGCACCAACAATGCAGCAATTTATGTCTCCTGCAAACAGTTGTTTTGAACTAATCACTACATAGTCTTATTCTGACTTTTAATCAGTGCCTTCTAATCTAGGGATTGCGGGTTCGATTCCTGCGTGACACAAGTATTTATGAATTTAAAAATTTGTTATTACTATTGTTAGGTCTGGTAGTTTCTATGTATAATAAGTATGTATTTACAAACAAACATTATGTAACTATTATATCCATTTATCTAGTCCCATGACACAAGCATTTGCTTAGTGTGGGTAATGTCATCACACCACCTCTTCTTTCGCCATTCCCTTGTCCTAGTGCTGTCTCGTGAGTATCAGTAAAAATAGTTTACCTTAAATTTCTATCCTGTTTAGGGTGGCATATTTCCTTATTAGTCTTTAGTTCAAGATACTCAAGACTCTTTAAGTATTGAATAATCTCTTGTGCATCTGTGGTGTTTGGTTTGTTAGCTGTATTGCTATTTGCCAATGCTCCATCTGTGTGTGCTACATACAATAATTTGTGATCTCCTATTTGGGAAGAGTACACAAGAGAAAACTCTTCATTTTCCACCACTGGCTTATTTATATCTGGCGCAAGGTTTGGTTCATCTGAAATAACAATGAAGAAAATTACTAGGTATGCCAAATCACTTGCAATCACTTTTGTCTCAGTAAAGCCTATATGTATACAAACACGCTAGTTTTTGTTGTAGTCAAAAATACCTAGACCTAGTTGTTTTGATTTAATAGGCATTAAATTTTTTTTATAAATATTTAATCCGACGAACAGCCCCGTGACCGCATGTGACGTCATGCCACAACGTGCCGAGCCCTGTTATCAGGTCGCCAGCGGTATTAGGTATTAGTACATAGGTGTAATAGCTTGCGCAGCATTTTGTTGATTTCGTTCGCGTATTCGGTCCTTAAAGCTTTGGTTTCCTAGGAAATCGGTGCCGTCATATAGCGGCTGTAATACAGCGGTGAATGACGTCGCTACTCGCTAGAACGTTGTCTACCTATGTAAACAAAATGGCGCGGTTTCCTGGAGAGCGGTAACTTGCACCGTAACGTCAAAAAGCGGTGCCGCCACTTGCATGACGGCTGTCTTGTCGGTGTCAGATGGTTTGGCGAACGTTTTATTGATAGCGGTGAAGCAATTTTTAATAAGTACGTATTTGTGTTTTTCTTTTGGAACAACGTAAAAAATTACTTCCAACTCTTGGAGCAGCGAGGACGACGAAATTTTAATAGATTTCGTTCGTAACCATGAGGCAATATATTATATAAAAAGTAAAGATTATAGAAAAAGTCAAGTAAAACAGAATTTGGTGGCATGAAATTGGAGAAATATTAAATAAAACAGGTTAGTAAGTATATACAACTAACAAAAAGTTTATAATAATCTAATTTTCGTTTTACATTACAGTACCTACTTAATTAGCCGTTTTAACACACCGTCATCGTCACCGTCGTTTAAATCGACACGGTGGCGATGACGGTGTCAAGTCACGTGGTCATCTGCCAATTCCCGAGGGGAGCTGGTAGGAACCTCATCGAGATTAATCTCATTTGAGGGGCTGGGCTCCGGGGCACACTGACCCCGGGGAAGTTCTCCGATCACGTCGAGTCGCCCGTCCGGCGGCGTACCAGCAGCGGTCGGCGTTGTTCGACGTGATGCGGTGATGAGGTGATGTGTCTGTCGCTGCGGCGCATTTCCATAGCGCCGGGACGACAGGCGGTGGTTCCTGGAGGTGGTGCAGGCGCGTCGACCTCCCGCTCGGGAGCAGCACACGACGAACGGCGCACGCAACCTCACGGGAGGGAGCGGCTTTTGCAGCGCGACGACTCTGCAGCGCGACGACTCAACAGGAACTGATGACGGTGTGTTAAAACGGCCGTGGAACTTTCCACATGTCATCACCGTAAAGACGGCCGTCTATTTGAGTCCGTAATAATACGGCCGCTATATGACGGCACCGCTTTCCTAGGAAACCAAAGCTTAAGGCCACATAATTTAACCCAAAAACACTTTGCACTTTGAAAAATGCCTACAGTTGCTTTTTCGCGTGCAATTCCACGCGAGCATCGCGCGCGAGCTATGCGCGCGATGCGGCCGACAAGTCTTGTCCACACGCTAACAATTTTGCACAACTTGAGCAGTTTTGCAGATGTTTTTGACGAAATAAATTATATAAAATCAGCAATTCAGAATATTCTCGTTATGGTTCTATACTCCTCTAAATAATAGCATTACCTTTTAGATATAATTAAATTGGTTTAAATTTCTGTACTACTTTTGTGAAAAAAAGTTGAAAAATATTCCAAAACAACTATTTTTCAAAAATAAAACTATCGAGCGAAATATACGTAATCGTGTATTGGCGTCTTTTATTGTCTTAACACTGAAAAAATTGTAGCTCTATCTTATAAACTTCTATTTAATTTGATTTTTATAAAATGTCGATTTCACATATCACCCCGTCTTAAATTTTTCAAATAATTTCAATGGACTATATCTGAGTCTCCTGCGTTTAATGACAAATCTAAACGGCTATTGTCAAATGTTTCATTTCGCGTTTTACGTTTTTTCGCTTTGTTTTTGAGTGACGGAGTATTACATAATCCTGCTTTTTTGTATGTATTCCAAGAAAGAGAGGGATGAAATAAAACATCCTTGTCCAAAGCTTTTTATATTTGTCTAGTTCTGTCTTTAAATGTCTATTTTTAGTCAAAAGATTGTCTATTTCTTTTTCTGCCGATGCTACTTGCGATTTCAGATCTCTATTTTAATTGCTTGTTCCGTACCTGACTATCGTTTAGTGAGTTATTAGGTAGATTTTGCATTATAGGTAAGTACTTTCAAATACAGATGAATCAAATTTGTCAAAGAAAGTGATCGTTGCTCCCGGGTGGAAACGCTTTTTTCGCGATAACTCGGAAACTAAACGTCTTACAAAAAAATTGTTTAGACATAATTTGTAGCAAACTGTTTTGACTACAAATATGTTTGAGTAGGTACTTTTATGTATACTTTTTTCTCTAAATTAAAAATTAAGCAAAGAAGTTATAAGCAAAAAAAGAGAAACAAAAAAACGTTTGAGAACAAGGTCCTAAATGCTTATTTGTACCTTCATGACGTACATTACATATTTTGCTCTTTATTTTCGAGTTTTGTGTGGTGAAATAGGTACATACATATAAATCTGGTGTGGGGCGGCTACACGCAACGTGCTAACTATGTGAATTGTATTAAACAGAAAATGAGGCAAAATAAAACAGTGCAAGATAAAAATACACAAACAGAAGACATTGTTCACGAACCCACATATATGACATGTAATTTCCAATCATTATCAAAAATAATCCGTGCATCTAAACGCGGTGCGAGCGCTGCGCCGCGGTAATTGGTAATTTATTATAAATATGTATTGCCATGCAGAATACTACTATAATATTCAAGTATGCAGTACTTGATGGAGTTACATATACTATTCCTCTATGCCTAGTTTCTTGTGACCTCATTCTCTTAAATACAAACATGGTACCGCCTCGCGCTCGCGCCACCACCGCCTTGCCACCACACCGCGGCGCGGCGCGGCGCTCTCACCGAGTTTAGATGCACGGATTATTTTCATTTAGTGAGCTTTTATGTATTAGATCAGGTATTAATTTTTATAGTTAATATATTTCTAAATATTAACTTACAAATATTCAAGTTTCTACCTGTTTATTAAGATCGAATATTAATTGCTTAAACATTTCGTTTGTTGTATACCCGGTGGTTGTATGGTTTGTTCAATATGGATTGTAAATTTTAATAATTTGATAGTTTCTTTATCTCCCAGCTCTGAATTTTGAAGTCGCAAATATGAAAATAAATTATTTATTAACTTTTTAGTGACTAGAAGACTAGAAGTCGGTTTTTGATTTTTTTGAAATATTTTTTTATGTGAAAGCACTTATTCATCCATTATTTTTATTTAAGTGTAGATACATACCTGACGACATATATTGCTCGAATTTGAAGCCCCAAGCACTGAATTGTTTCTCCGAGTCAGTGCAAGTTTCGCTTCGAAGTTTTTCTGTTTCCGATGGGATTTCTTTCATGTAAATATGGTTTTTAAATAGAGTAGCTCGTATGCAAACAGGTTCCTTTATATTGAAGGCACTGTACATAACATTGCTTATTATATTTCTGTGTGATATAAAGGTTTTGGGAGGCAAGTTTAATTTCTTTCTTTCATGATAAAGATATTTCAGTGGAACTTTGAGTTTTTCGTCTTGATTATCAGTGGTTCTTTTGACAGCTTGGTCTATGTTGTGGTTTAGATCCCAGTTAACGTTACCACGAGGAATATTGGTAACAAATTTTAGTTGAGAAATATCAGGGCAATAATTTCTGGAACCATCAACACTCATGTAGCCGACTATGTGGGGCTGATAAAACGTTGCATCTTGCTGGCTCGGTAAATGATTTCTTCTATTCATAATGTACGTCTGTTTCTATATAATTTTGATATAAATGTTTCACTTCACTAGAGTCAAGATCGTTGTGCTCACAATAAACACACAATATATTACAGCCACATCACATAACAATACATATACTTACTCCTATGCTCTCAAATGAGCCACTTTATCTGTATTAAAAGCGTAATTGTAATGTTTGATCTCCTCAACAAGAAGGGGAAACGCATTACTAGGTAATTAATGTAATGAATTAGATAACGGCCCAACCACACGGAATAACACAACTCGGGGAGATCCCATTCCCAACAACCAAAGAACTAACAGTGTTACCAGATGAGAAAAATGATATTACAGTGTTTCGTGCTCAAATTTACAAACATTACGACGAAAATTACAGTAAAATAAAAATATTATAAACTAAAATACTGTTTTAATATCACCTTTTGTGATTTCGAATAAGCATGACACGTACCTACCTATACCTATGTACATAATTATACATTAATCAATCACTGTCACTATCATGTAGCCCGATATCAGGTTATTTTTTAGGGTTCCGTACCTAAAGGGTAAAACGGGACCCTATTACTAAGGCTCCGCTGTCTGTCTGACTGTCTGTCTCCAGGCTGTATCTCATAAACCGTGATAGTTAGAAAGCTGAAATTGTCACAAATAATGTACCTATTTCCGTTGCCGCTATAACAACAAATACTAAAAAAAATATGATATCAAGAGCATGATATTAAGAGCAAAAAATACGAAAAAAAAAACACGTTTATGGTGTGGGGACTCCACATATTTCTTTTTTAATTTTTAGTATTTGTTATAGCGGCAACGGAAATACATCATTTGTGAATATTTCCGCTTTCTAGATCACGGCTTATGAGATACAGCCTGGAGAGGAGACAGACGGACAGCGGAGGCTTAGTAATAGGGTCCCGTTTTACCTTTTAGGTACGGAACCCTAAAAATGGTAACAGGTAGACGCTTCAAATTTTCATAGAATATTTACTTGTATATTACCTTTCAAAATAAATAACAATAAAGTAAATATTAAAGGAGGCTCCCAAACACCTAACATAATTTTAGAAATGTTAACTAGTTTTAGTTCTAGGAATGGCCGATAGATGGCGCTAGTGGTAGAATTAGTTTTCTAACAGTGATGCATATTAGCTTTAATTCCAAATTTGGAATTAAAGTTTTTTGTCTTCTGACCCAGCAAATCTATTGTTTAAATTGACCTGCAAAGTTGGCCCGTAGGCAGTACTGGAGATACTGTCATACGGTTGCCACCTCGGGAGTAGGTAGCGAAGAAGTCCATAATAGTCTTCTGATCCAGCAGATATGTTGTGCACAGTGGTCTTGTAGGCAGTATTGGAGTGTGGATGTTACCTCGGGTAGTATGTTGCAAAGGAGTCCATATTTTTACAGTATTATTTAAGCAATTTTTACTCGAGCTTAATGAACAGGTAGAAACTTGAATATTTGTAAATAAATATTTAGAAATATAATTACTATAAAAATAAATACCTAAACTAATACATAAAAACTCACAAAATTAAAATAATCCGAGCATTTAAACGCGATGCGAGCGCCGCGCCGCGGTGTGGTGGTGGCGCGAGCGCGAGGCGGTTGCTAAGCAATGGCCGCGCGGGTAGCGGGGGAGGTAACATAACAGACTAAAAGTTAGTATACCTACAAACGTGATTTTCTATTAGGTATAGATGATAGTACGGAACCCTTCGTGCGCGAGTCCGACTCGCACTTGGCTTGGCTTGATGGGTTTTGACTATTTGATAGAATTAGAAAGTAATTGACATGGTAATTGATCAGGTTAAGTTAAGGATTTTAATCATGAAGTTAGATTTTCATCCCTCTCTCATGAGTCAAGTTCTCTACTTTAGCTGACTTTAAAAACGGATGGTTCTGATCTCACTTAGCCTGAGAAAAAAAAATAGGTAGGTATGTACCTACCTACAAGAATCAATGGCTTAAAAACGAAAATCATGCTTTTATACACTGCATTCAAAAGTTTTTTTTACGTGGGATAGGTTTACGTTTGCCTACAGCCTGTTACAGATGTTGAGCATTGCTGCAGCCTAGGGAGTAACACGCTTACCTAGAAGATACCTATTAACTATAGATTTGAAGACCTCTGGATTGTAGGTCGCAGGAAACAGCTTCTGGTAAAATGTTCCAAAGCTTTGCCGTCCGTACAATAAACGTAGAGGCTAGAAATAAAATAGATTTAACTGGGAAAGCGTGGGGCACATTATTAAATTTTAATTAAAGCAAGGACTTTGGTCACAAGACTACCTAACAAGTGTGTTAAATACCTATAAACCATTGTTTTTCAGTTATATTGCTATTTTATATAGGTATTAATAGTCCTTGACTTGTCCGCCAATGGCGTATCTCGACTACTTATCTTTGTTACGGATATGAGCCCGTACATGGCAAAAGCAAATTAAGTCTTAAAGTGTCTATTGCATGGCTAACAGTGCAATTGACCACTATATCGTGCATAAGTACATGAAGGCTTGCTATTTTATCCCTAGGTATAAAAAGGTCTAGAGGTTTACGCAATTAACTTCGAAATTGAAGAGGACCACCTCAGGTATTTAGTGGGAATGCCGCTCTTTAAGCGAAGATAAACTAAAAGGTTTTCCTGGCCCAAAATAGGGTATTTTATGTAATAAAACCGTAAAATAATTTAAAATATTACATTTATTTGTTTATAATCAAATCACTTACACTTAGACAAACAGCATTACCAATATTTATTTAATCACCCTGTTTTTTGTTTAGAGATGACGACACAATTCTTATTTTACATTTTTTTTTATGACCATAAAAACTAATTCTCAAACTTCCTCATTCAACGCTTCTACATACCAGTCCTGTAAAATCGACTCATTTTCATTAACAACAGCTTTGCGATGTGAAGAATTAACACTAATAAATCCACTTTTGCTTTTATATGACTTCTTATATGAGTGACTAATTCAAGTGTCGATAGTTTTTAAATCGACCTCAGGGCTTCTGAGACAGCCCCGGAACCTACAATAACTGTAACGTTTTCCTCCTGCAAGTGCCCAAATTTAAGGCCAGTTTGGTGTATTTTTTTTAAATACTTGTTAGCACATTTTACCAGGTAGTAGGTAAATATGCAATACTTATAGTTCTTAATATACCTAATCTAATAGTAAGAAAGCATACATGACACACTTTGCTTCATGACTATGGAAATTGCATTTATAAGTAATCTGGTTATCATATCCAATTTTATTTAACAAAAATGCTAATGTTTGACTACAGTCCGCCTGTTAGACACCACTATAGTCTAGGACACACTTGCCTAGATTGGGCAGCAAAAAATAAACAAATATTCTGGGGCATATCACACATCGCCATCTAGCCCCATACTAAGCTTGTACCTATGATACAAGCATAGGTACTAGATAATGGATATAATACTTAACATTTTCTTTCATAAGTATATGTATTATACCCTACCATCATCTACCTTGTATCATGGGTACTCCATGATACAAGCGTTAGCTTAGTATGGGGCTAGATGGCGCTGTGTGATATGTCTTAAATTATATAATATTATGTATTTGTATTATTTATATATTATTAGCTGACCCGGCGAACTCTGTTCCGCCAGGGCAATGAATAAGCAGATAAAAAGTATCCTTTGTCTGTCTCCTGGTTCTCCACCAATTTTCAGCTAAATCCAGTCAGCCATTCTTGAGTTATAAATGGTGTAACTAACACCACTTTCTATTATATGTATAGATATAAATAAATATATATTATGCAAGGAAACAGCAACAAATAGTGTATAGCATAGCTACCTTGCAGTATTGCGCTATCTGTGCGGTGTCGAACCACTGCAGCCGCCGCACCACTCCACTGTCATCTCTGAAGCCGACCAACAGTCCCATGTAGTTGCCGAGGTAACACTGGCACCAACAACGCAGCAATTTATATCTCCTGCAAACAGTTGTTTTGAACGAATCACTACATAGTCTTATTCTGACTTTGACTGATCACTGATCAGTTAGTTTAGTGGCTCTGCCTTCTAATCTAGGGGTTGCGGGTTCGATTCCCTCGTGACACAAGTATTTATGAATTTTAAAATTTGTAATTACTTTTGTTTAGGTCTGGTAGTTTCTATGTATAATAAGTATGTATTTACAAAAAAAATTATGTAACTATTATATCCATTTATCTAGTACCCATGACACAAGCATTTGCTTAGTGTGGGTAATGTCATCACACCACCTCTTCTTTCGCCATCCCCTTGTCCTAGTGCTGTCTCGTGAGTACCAGTAAAAATACTTAATATAAATATAAAATATAAAAATTCTTTATTATCAGGCACGTAACCCATAGACATTTGTCTTAAACTATACAATAAAATTATATTATATAAAAATATAAAATACTGTCACAACTATAAACTAAGAATTGCAATTCAATAAAATTGCAACTCGAGTCATTTTTTATTTTCGCTCTGGTGAGTAGACATCCAAAATTTGTATATGGGACTACATAAATCCCTAAATAATAAATAAAATTAATAGTTTACCTAAAATTTCTATCCTGTTTAGGGTGGCATATTTCCTTATTAGTCTTTAGTTCAAGATACTCAAGACTCTTTAAGTATTGAATAATCTCTTGTGCATCTGTGGTGTTTGGTTTGTTAGCTGTATTGCTATTTGCCAATGCTCCATCTGTGTGTGCTCCATAAAATAATTTATGATCTCCTATTTGAGAACAGTAGACGAGAGAAAACTCTTCATTCTCCACCACTGGTTTATTTATATCTGGAGCAAGGTTTGGTTCATCTGAAACAACAATTGTCAAATATTTTTAAATAGAAATTGTAGTTTAGACTGTTTCAGCTTGAGCAAGCATGTCAATCAATCAATCAATATAGCTTTATTATGGCTTTATTGTACACCAGAGAACAAAAATACAAAACAATTTACAGTAATCATTGGGTGGCCTTATCGCATAGAGTGATTCAGCCAAATCTGATAGCCTGTATATATTCATATTTAATATTCATTAATAAATAATAAGTTGTTCAATAACATTCTTGTCTATTAATTTTATGTGAAAGCACTTATTTATGTAGGTATTATTTTTATTTAAGTGTAGATATACATACCTGATGACATATATTGCTCGAATTTGTAGCCCCAAGCAGAGCATTTTTTCTGAAAGTCAGAGCGAGTTTCTCTTTCAAGTTTTTCCGTTTCAGATTGGTTTTTTTTCATGTAAATATGGTTTTTAAATAGAGTAGCTCGTATACAAACAGGTTTCATGATATTAAAGGCACTGTACATAACACTGATCAGGGTACTTCTGTTTGTTATAAAGGTTTTGGGAGGCAAGTTAAATTTATTTCTTTCATGATAAAGATATTTCAGTAGAACATTGAGTTTTTCTTCTTGATTATCAGTGGTTTTTTTGACAGCTTGGTCAATGTTGTGGTTTAGATCCCAGTTAACGTTACCGCGAGGAATATTGGTAACAAATTTTAGTTGAGAAATATCAGGGCAATAATTTCTGGAACCATCAACACTCATGTAGCCGACTATGTGGGGCTGATACAGCGTTGCATCTTGCTGGCTCGGTAAATGATTTCTTCTATTCATAATGTAACGTCTGTTTCTATAAAATTGAGATATATTTTTCTAATTGTAATGTTTGATCTCCTGAACAAGAAATGCATATTATGCAAAAAGCATCCGAACTAACTACACTACCCTTTTTTAAAAGGGTAATAGTATTCTTTGAACTACACGCACGCACAGAGAAATTAACCACTACCACTACGTTATAGAAGAAAAGAAGCTTAGCTTTTTCTTACTGACGATAAGAGACCGCTGACCATGAAGTTAGAGGTATAATGGAGGGAGCGCCGCTAATGACGCTAATCGTTAATTCTATATAAGGGGCCGTCCATTAATCACGTGATGTTTCTTTTGGCATTTTTTAACCCCCCCTCCCCCGTGGTGATACATGGTGAGGTTTAAGACTAACCCCCCCACCCCTCATATATCACGTGTATTTTTAAAACCTACAAAGAATCTTAATTTTCTACTTTTATTAAAATTAAATAATACAATATTGCCTAGAGGTAAGCAGAAAAATTACAGGACTTACAGATTGTTTTTGTTTTTCGGTTGAATATAGCGCGTTAGTCGAAAAAATAAATACACGTGATATGTTACTACACCCCCCCTCCCCCCTCGTGATCTTTCGTGACTTTATTATGGACCCCTCCCCCCCCTTTAGAGCCTCACGTGATTAATGGACGGCCCCTAATACCTATTTTATTCAAATACCTACGCATTGCTATCCCACTCTAAGTTGTGGGAAGTCTCTTTCTAATAGGGTGACCCAACATGTATGCCTACAAGCAGGACGCATCATAAATTAATCGTAATGACAATGAAACCATAAGCTGTATTTTTGTACATCTTTCCTAGATAAATCTGATTTATGATAAAATAGCTGACCCGGCGAACTTCGTTCCGCCTTACAATAGTAGGTATAGTATAGCAAAACCAAAATCTAGAGTAAATAGGTATCTTCTAGGTAAGCGTGTTACATCCTAGGCTGCAGCAATGCTTAACATCAGGCAGGCTGTAGTCAAACGTAAACCTATATCACGTAAAAATACCATTAGAACAAAAGCAAACAGCCCGAAAAAATAGTAGAGCAAAGAAAAAATTTTTTTTTTCTTTATCTGGGTACTATGATTATTATCTTTGAATATTGTGTCGGGGTCCAATCTATGACGTTATTTGGATTTATATTTTTATTTATATCAGTTTACACCATAATAAATGTACAAAGAGAAATGTCATAAATAATATGGTATTCAAAATATAACTCTGTATTTTTTTATGAAAACTACATAATGGAAGCTTAATTTTTTTGTTTTGTTCGCCTTGCATTAGCTAATTAACTCCTAAAATGTATAAGGGAAAGACTAAATAAAAAACACAGTTGAGTACCTAACATGTTTAGTTTTTCTATTTAAAGTACGAGGAAGCCAGCATCTAACTATACATAATCTATAAATTATTTACAGAAAATAACTTATACATAAATTCACACTCTTAATTTACCATTACCTGTGCTATTACATAGGTATTTACAAAAAATAATCAAATCGTACAGTCCCAAGGGCCATGTCATTGTCATGTCATGTTGTCTTGACTGGTCTGTCTGTAAGCTTAGTTGATAGTGGCTCTGCCTTCTAATCTAGGGGTTGCGGGTTCGATTCCCGCAAGACACAAGTATTTATGAATTTTAAAATTTATAATTAAGTACTTGTGTTGAGTCTGGTCGTTTGTATGTATAATAAAATAAGTATGTACTTACAAAGAAAAAGTATAAGTATTGTATCCGTTATCTAGTACCCAGGACACAAGCGTTTGCTTAGTGTGGGGCTAGATGGCGCTGTGTGCACTGTCTCGGAATATTTATTTATTTATTGTAACATGTCTTGCAATGATGAGCACAGTGCAGTGAAATATTTGATTTTTTAAAACTTTTATTTAGCTTGCACTATATGTATAGGTATGTTTGTTTGTTCGGGCGGAATCTCGTAACTAATTTTAAAATACTTAGATATCTTCAAACGATTGAGCTGAGATTTTGTATACACGTTTAGTTTGGATGACAATGTACGATAAGGTACGTGACGTCATTCTAAAACCAATATGGCAGATAATGCGCTTCTACAACATGGGATCAAATGAAAGGACTCGTTGAGAACAACTCAATAAATAATGTTCTGTAATCAGACCGTATCTTAATTGGAAAATTATTTACACGATAATATGTAACGATATAAGATTACTTACACGTGGCTAAAAAGTATTACTTTATGGAGTTTTTGTCTCTTTCCTCGTAAATGGGACAGTAAATTTTGTGAATGCGTTTTCGGATAGGCCCGCATTCGAATTTTCAAAAATTTACTCGCTATTTGCTTCATAATTATGGTTTTGTGTATATACACAGAACAACGATCGGGCCACATCGCCCCCGCGCGCGCCCCCCCATAGAAGCGAAATGAATAATAATACGTGGTTCTCGTTTGGACCAGTAAACAAGCCAACCTAACCTACGACAGCGCTTGTCAGTCTGTTGTCAAACATAGTCCGAGCGAGAGAGAGTTTTCGGTCGTTTTACTCGGTTTTACAGCATGATAAACTATTAAATATGACTTGGTGTCAAGTTAAAAATTGTAAGAACAAGTTCCAGTGTTACCGGCGTGAAATACCATCGGTAAGTAGTAAAATTTCGTAATTTTAATAAAAAAAACTTTTGACATTTTGAATGGCATTAACACATTCGTTGTCTTGACGACGCTACTTCTCGATAGCAAAGTGATGTGTAAATGGAACCTAGCAAATTATCGATAATCGATATAATATATAATGATGTTTCTGGATTTGTATGGAAATGTTTCTGGATTACGGTTTTTATTTAACACATACTTAATTTACAGATTTCCAAAAAATCCAGTGTTAAAAAATAAATGGATATTGGCGACCGGTAGATACAACTGGTTTCCTCATAAAAATGCCAGAATATGCTCCAGTCATTTAGAAGATGATTTGATAATTAAATAAAATAGATAAAAATAAATTTGGTATAGAGATAGTTTCAGTCCCCGGTAAGGACATAGGAAAGTTTTTATCCCACGGGATAAAAAAAATTTACAACGGATAACACCGCGGGCCATAGCTAGTTACCTAACTATAATTTGTAGTTAAATAATATAGTTATAACTAAAGACATATATTTCCATCTTCGAAGTAAATGTGTAAATAATCGATAAAAAAATATCGACATTGCACAGCCGATGAAGTTGAAGCGTACTGTGTACATGAACATCTCGTGCGTCGTAGTGTGCGTGCCGAAAATGTGTTAGTTTTAGTAAATGGTGACACCTGTTTTGTATCGAATAAAGAAAGAATTCGCCTCTAGTCACAGGGCGACAAGCATGGACTTCAAAGCTCTGTGGTGTATATATTATTGGTGAAAAATGCTGTGAAATGACGTTGAGCAGTTTGTCATGAATATTATTTGTATTGAGTTGGCTAGACCTCACAGCTTGTCTATACACTTTATCGCCGTGTTTCACTACTTTGAAAGCTGAAGCAGATGGAAACAAAAGTTTTCCTCTGTTCACAAATGTTGTGAAACTCAGACATTTTTGTATGTTTATAAAATAGGGATGATCTTTTTGTATTTTGTCGCTTTCCGGAGTTAGTAGCATTTTTTGGCAATCGTTGCAAGAGATATGTACCACCATCTGCTTTACAATAAAACCGGTGATGTAGTAAAGGATATTTTCCTGGTATGCACTGATTTCTACCGAGTCCAAGTTACGAAACATTTCTTCTAGATTGTCTGAGGAATTTGGTTCTGTCGGAAGCTGTAGTAAGTTTGACGGTCGTTTATTAAAATCAAAGACATGTAAAGAGTCGAACCCAGTATCAACACAGTTCGCGTTAATTGAAGGCTGAATGGAATTTCGGAATAACATTTTTCTCATAATGTATCGGAATTCAAGAGCACTTCGGTTATCTTGTGCCCGACCACGAGCTCTGACACATGAAAAAAATATTTCCAGGTTGTCCTGAGAACATTTAAATGTTAGAAAATATTTTAATGGGTACTCTTTTAATGTGCACAAATCATTGACTAACAATGAAAAACTTTTTATGTTAATTAAGAAACCCAGTGCAAAAGTTTTTCTTGGGTGGTCCAATATATTTTTACTACATGTATTTATTGACAATGATTTTAGGTAGTTTTCAGTTTCTTGAAATATTTGCTCCCAATAGTTTTTGTTCCTTAAAGACATCGGGGATTTATATTTTTTCCAAAGGCTGATTTTGAATTCATTAAATCAAAAAGTCTATCGATGATATGCAAAAATTCTGTTGTTGCTTGACTGTTAGCAAAATCGGGATTCTTGCTAACCCTCAAAAAATCAATGGCATCTGCAACCGATGAGCTTAATACTTGTGCAGCTAATTTTACGTTCATTTTTTTATTTTTGAAATCTACATGTGAGCCACTCAATTTATTTGAAAATTTTAAACCTTCTTCATTTTGAACTTCATGCAATTTTTTAATGTACTTAAAAGAAATTTCTCCAGTCTCTGATACCATAGTGAAATCGGCAAGAACATTTCTGGCTAGTTTCAACATATGTGCTGGATCCAGTATGCAATATACAGTGGTTTGCCCATCTGGGTGTTGGAAGAATGGTCGAAAGTCATTTTTATCAAATGAACAACCCTAACATTCTAAAGCTTTAACATTTGATGGAGCGCCATCGCAGGTAGTTGATCTGACGGTTATGTTTATTTCAGCTAGCTGCAATATAGCTGTTTTTATCAGTTCTGACAGTAGTTCACCGGAGAGTGAATTTTGGATAAAGAAATACGCTATTGGACACTTGAATCGTTTGGCGTACGAAACTATCTGAAAAACCAGTGCTTCAGATGCTAATTTTTCAGGGTCGTTAACAGGTATGGGCGCTAAATCTACATATCCAAATACTTTGTCAAGTTTTTGGTCATAAGCTAAATCTTGTTTTAGTGACATTCCATCAACAATTAATGAAACATTTTTCAAATATTTTTTATCTGGTAATTGTACTTGTGTTTTTAAATATTCAAACACTTCTGTTATAAAACCAACATTGCAATTAAATAAAGACAACGATCTCCTAAGTGTGGCGACATGTGGCAAAGCAGTAACACTCCTAATAAATTCATATGCTTTAGGCGAGTAGAAATGTAACGTCAGCGCGAACGCTTTTACCTCTTCGCTGTACCTAACGCCATGAGGGTTTGTAGGCGGTTTATTTAGTTCTTTACATAAATCACTAAAACGGCCCTGAATTATGTTTTCAATTTCACTGTGATCAGTGTATTTTTTTACCACTGCGATTAATGATTCCATATTTTTGATACATTTATTTTGCCGAACCACTTTCTGCTTTAGAGCTTTATTATGTTTATGTAGATTTTCTTCTGTTGTTGTTTTTATTTTAACTTGTACTCAAAAAAACTTGTAAAAAATATTGAAGTTGTCAATATTTTTGACTGGTATGTTTGCCTCGTTGTAAATCTAAAAAAAATATATTATGTGTTAATAATATTTTTTTAAAGGGCCTTAGTCGAATGAAATGATGGACTAAGTATACACAAGAAAATTAACTGCAGTGTTAGCCAAAGGAAAGGAAAGGATTAATATTGCAACACATCTATACATATAATAAATGAAATGCTATACTTCAAAATTTTGTAAAAAGTGGACTGTCACATAATTATGGTAAACTCACAACCACTTTTCTCCCTACTAAGAGCAAACTTACCTGACTCAACACTGAAGATTTTCTACTGATTTCAGGCATTGCCTTTTCGGACTTGGTTTCTCAATTTCTTCAAAGGAATGTTTAATAACTCCACTCTTATCCTTCGAGGATGAAGGTGAAGCACCGATGGTTGCGGTAGCACTAATCATTATTTCTGCATCTTGAGGAGCTTTCAATCTCGCAGAATACGAAGTACTTGGCGACATTACGATACTAGATGGTGCTTTACTCGGATCTTGTGATTGTCCTCCAATTTTTATATTTTAGCAAAATTTCTTACTAAAATGAGACTCCGGACGTCAGTTTATAAAAATAGACCAGCATTTAAACATAACTCACATGATGGGTCAGTTAATCATGGAATATAATTATATACCCGCTTATATATGCTTACCAAGACAAGCAATTTTTTACTCTTAACAGCCGGGTATTTGACCACACAAGCGACTACGGCCTATGGTGGAGCATAACCGAAATGGAATGGAACTGGCTCTCAAACAAGGCTGTTGAAACACACCGTTAGGCGCTTAGCAACAGATTTTACACTTGAGGTGGTAGGTAGCCGATCGGGTAAATTATATTACCACCAAGCTATGAACCGGCGGTATAGCGTGCCCTCCAAAACACGAGTATTTTTTTAATCTAATCCACTTGTAACTATAGGTACTAGTGTAATATGTAATAATTCTGACTTTGAGCAAATTTTGAGATAAAAATCGTTTTTGTAATACAAGCTTTCAATCAATATATACCTGGCTAATTGATGATACATTATATTCGTCGGTCCCATTTTAATTGTAGTATGGTACAGCCGTTGCCTTCAATCTCTTACTTGGTAAGTCATAATCAGATGCCTTGAAGTGTAGGCTACATATCCGAGCACTTTCATAAAAATTGGATTTCAATGGTATAACTGCTAACCACAAACTTCTTTGTACACTGTTTTTGGAAAATCTGAAAACAGAGCACAGTTTTACAATAGGAATAATAATAGCACAACATGTTATGACATTAAAAAGAGGCAATATAATAACATATTTTCAAGTAATTAATTTATTAAAATTATTTTGTTACCTAACAGAGTACCTATATCTAATAACAAATATGCAAATGAGTGCTTTGTGATTTAGTGAATATGGTCACCGTACTCCATTTTTAAGATTTATTAATAACTTTGATAAAACATTAAATATATGTGTTACAACAATTAGAATTCATTATATATGCTAATTTAGACTAGTTAAAGGCTTCATCACAGTAATAATCATAATGTTTTCGAGATATTTAAGTGAAATCCAATTTAAGGACTTACGTGTGATAATTTATGTGTGTTCCTGGATACCACTAGCTTCCACAACCACGCACAATACATCGTTGCACCATTTTTCATACTTTTAAAGCTAATTTTTACGTTTAAAAGCGCGAGTCGACGAATGTTTGTTGTTTTTCGGCCATGACAGCTCAAATGACAGGCATTGTTATTGTTTTGATGGCATGGCGGATAGATGAAGTGTTGCCGCATGAGGAAACTCCCAAAATATATGTAAATCTTTTGATATCCTCCAATATCCAAATACACATTAGTAATTGTTTTCGTAATGATTTTCAATTATTTGTTTTAACATTTTATAATAAAAATCTGCTACTGGTATACATTGTCTTCATAACTTATGTGTTCCGTTTGTATTTTCTGCTTTTTTATTATAATTTACCTAAACAATTCATATTAAATTCCTTTCAAACTGGAAACACTAGAAACTCATATAAATAATAATTCGGTGACAGATGAACTTTAAACTTAATAGGTTAATTTACCCAGTTTCGGGAGTTTTGAGTATTTATATAAAAATACCGAACACCACACTAGAAAGAGACTTCCCACCACTTAGTGGTGTGGGATAGCAATGCGTACTTGAGGCTCGCGACAGACTAGTGTGGAGCCACGAATGGCGCCGAACGCGCCCGACTTCAGCCGAGCGCATCGAGTTGACTCCGCAATACTTGAGTCTCGCGACAGACTAGTGTGGAGCCACGAATGGCGCCGAACGCGCCCGACTTCAGCCGAGCGCATCGAGTTGACTCCGCAATGGTTGATGCGAGCGATACGGCGGAGCTGTCAAAATTGATGTTAATTGTTTAAAACAATGATTAAATAATTGATTATGAATGTTAATAAAATAATAAATAACTCGTTAACAATTATTATTTGTTCTTGTGTAATATTTGCTGACAAATAGTTTATTATTTTATTGAAATTAAAAACCACTTGGAATTGATTTTATTGATTTTTGGACGGGTTTGCGCGTTCGATCAAAATCGTTCTCGCGGATCCCGTCGCACTTGCAATTGATTTTAATGATTTGTATTATCGTTTCCACACCACTTTAAGTAGATAATATTGGCGCGTATTTTTATAGTCGTATCCCCGATAGGCCTACATCCACTCTCTGAAACTATACGAATAACAACATTAGGTACTTAATTGTTTTGGTTTTTTCGTAGCCACAAATCTTCTTAAGGAGGATTAAACACTACAAAACGTTAAACACCTGCGCGCAGGTGTTTAATCCTTGTTTACGAACAATAAAAAAATAACAATGGGTACAAAGTATATTGACTGATTACTTCGTAAAAGGTCAGTTTGCAAAATCTCGGAAAATAGATAACCATAACTATACGCTATATCACAGGTGTGCAGAGATTAGTGAGAAGGTATGCTACCTATAGTAATAATATAATAAAAAATATTTTCTTAGAGTGGTGTGGAAACGATAATACAAATCATTAAAATCAATTGCAAGTGCGACGGGATCCGCGAGAACGATTTTGATCGAACGCGCGGACCCGTCCGAAAATCAATAAAATCAATTCCAAGTGGTTTTTAGTTTCAATAAAATAATAAACTATTTGTCAGTAAATATTACATAAGAACAAATAATAATTGTTAACGAGTTATTTATTATTTTATTAACATTCATAATCAATTCATTTAATCATTTTTTTAAACAATTAACATCAATTTTGACAGCTCCGCCGTATCGCTCGCATCATCCATTGCGGAGTACTTGAGTCTCGCGACAGACTAGTGGGGATCAGAACTCAAATAGCAGGGATCGAAACGAACATCTACGCAGGCTATAGACCCCCAATAAAATTAGACAAAACAGCCACGAAGGACTTTCAAACGATCCTGAAAGGTCCTAACCCAACACTGCTTGCTGCAGACTTGAACTGCAAACACACAGTCTGGGGATCGCACAGTACGCAGAAAAACGGCGAGGAGCTACTGAAAGCGACCCAGGCCCTGGATGCAGCAGTGTTGGGTCCAGACTCGCCCACCCACATCCCCGTACATCCACTGCACAAAGCCGATGTGCTGGACATCGTGGTGCAGAAGGGAATCAAAGTACCAATACTTGTAGAAACAATATACGCCTTGAATGAACCACACTGCCCGATCTTGATCACGGTAGGAGGAGACATCAGTGCGGTGCCTCGACGATTCAAGATCAAGACAAACTGGGACCAATTCTTGAACGAGATTGAAAAGTTAGAAGTGGGCCCACTGACAACACCGGAAGACGTAGACCGTTGTGCGTTGGAGCTGACTACGGCCATCCAAGATGCCAAGAATAGGTCAACTACGGAGGAACCATTCACCGCCGTCAGAGACCCATTGCCGCCCTCACTGAGAGCCCTAAAGAAGGAAAAGACAGACCTGATGAAACTATGGGCCAGATCCAGGTGCCCCAGAGTAAAAACCAAACTCAACAGAGTAACGGAACAACTTGCCGAGAAAGTGAGCGCATGGAGGGGAGTCACCTGGGACGAACACCTGTCTAAATGTGAGGAGGACAGGACTTCTCTACATGCCCTAAACCGCCACCTCACAAAGGCTAAGCTGACAGTGTGCCCATTGGTCGACAAAAACGGCCGTAACCACTACTCACCCCTAGAACGAGCCGAACTCCTGGCAGACCACCTCGCGGATCAATTCCAGCTACATCCAATTCCAGCCGAGGCGGGCCAAGGAGTTCGACAACACCATGAGAAGGTAACCCAAGAAGTGGAAGAGTACCTCAAAACGCCAGCTCCACCACTAGATGGAGACCAGTTCATCTCGCCGGTGGAAGTGATCCGGGCAGCCACACGCCTCAATGCCAAGAAGGCACCGGGTCACGACGGAATCCCGAGCGCCGCCTACAAGAGGATGCCCAAGCGCGCGCTCGTGTGTCTGACCCGGCTCTTCAATGGAGTGCTGCGGACCGGACACTTCCCCCAGACATGGAAAACGGGCAAGGTGATCGTTCTCCACAAGCCAGGCAAGGATAGACGATCACCCGCCAGCTACCGCCCGATAACTCTCTTGCCCCACATGGCAAAGCTGTGTGAGAGACTGGTCCTGACAAGGATGCGACCACACTTACAAGCACGCGACGAACAGTTCGGATTCCGTGCACACCACTCAACCACACTACAACTGACGAGGGTCTTACATGAGATGGCTAACGGTATGAACACCAAGAGAAGAACCGTTGCAGTGTTCTTAGACGTCGAAAAGGCCTTCGACCGCGTTTGGCATGAGGGCCTCCTCAGTAAGCTCATGGCCTCCCCTCTGCCGAAAAAGCTCGTACACCTGGTGGCCTCCTTCCTCGCTAACCGCGAGTTCTTCGTGACCGTCGAGCGAGTAAACTCCGGACGAAGACGCATCGCGGCAGGAGTCCCCCAGGGGAGCTGCCTATCACCACTCCTTTACGCGCACTTCACAAACGATATTCCGGTCCCACATCCCGAGTTCGAAGGCACAGAGCCCGTGAAGTTATCGTTGTTCGCGGACGACTGTGCTTATTTCGCGACAACGATAAACGCGCGCACAGGACACCGAAGAGTCCAAAGAGCATTAGACGAACTGCCCACCTGGTTAGACAAATGGAGAATCGCCGTCAATGTGGGGAAAACGACGGCGATGATCACGGGGAAAACACTCCGAAAACCACAAGAGCCACTAAAACTCAGGAACCAACCCATAGAATGGGAAAAGACGGTCAAATTTCTGGGAGTCACCATAGACTCAAAGCTGAAGATGATGAAGCACGCAGAGAACACCATTGGCCAGGCTAAAGCGGCGAGCTCTCAGCTATACCCGGTATTGAAGTCGTCTCTCCCACTCAAGACAAAAGTAAACATCTACAAAACGTACGTCAGGACCCGGTTGACGTACGCCGCCCCAGCATGGTACTCGCTGCTGCCCGAATACGGGAAGGTGCAGATGCAGCGGGTACAAAACCAAGCCCTCCGGACGATAACCCAAGCAGGAAGATACGTTAAAAACGATATCATCGCCCGGGATACAAAAGTCGAGACCATCTACCAGTTTGTGGTCCGTCTGTCGCGCGGCATGTTTGATCGCGCCGACAACGGACCACACCCTCACCTACGCGGCATAGCACCGCTTCACGCCAGGCCCCCAGACACACCCAAAAACTGGCGCACACTCCAGAGAGAACTAATCATCTGTTCTGATACAGAGGAAGAGACGAGAGAAGCGCCAGAACCCAACACTGGACCAGCTGTAGCACAAGGATGAAGATGGAAAAGGCAAGATGCCACCCATATCCCCCCCCCCCCCCCTACCACCTTCCATCTTCCTTCTCATCCTCTTCCGACCAACCTAAAATTCCTTTCCCCACTCCCAGATAATTCAATTAGTATTACAGTTGCGACCTCACTCAGCACTGTGACACCACACAAGCCAACCTGAGCTCCGTGCGGCAGCCTGGCTGGCGCCGGAACACAGACAAGGGGACCAAGAAGATGACCACACGACGCCGTCGCAGTCCCCGACCCTGGATCCCGTGAAGGCCGTGTGGCTGGCGCCGGGGTCAAGGGTTGGGGAAGAGGAAGAAGAGGACCACATAAGACGACGAGCCGGCCCCAAAACTGGACCATTAGAACTCTGAGCGGCCGTTCAACTGGAGCCAGAGTCACTCAACCGCCTCATCATCAGCTCACATCATTTGTACAAATTTCCACTATGACATTGTCATCTGGGGGGGGGAGTTTCCTTAAAAAAAATCAGCAAGCTCCTAAAATTTAAAAAAAAAAGCAGCGCCAGGAAAAGAGCTGAACTGGCGCAGCATTATAAAAAAAAAAAAAAAAAAAAAAAAAAAAGGAAGCACGCAAAAGACATAGCCGTGCAAGGAAACTCTCTCCCTTAAATTCCCCGGGACCTGCGTGTCCCGGAGCCCTGTCCCTCCATAGGGGAAACCCCCGAGGAGGTCCCTACCTCTCCCACAAGGAGTAGAGGAAGAACATACGACGATCTACTTCTTAGAGTGGTGTGGAAACGATAAAACAAATCTTTAAAATCAATTGCAAGTGCGACGGGATCCGCGAGAACGATTTTGATAGAACGCGCGGACCCGTCCGAAAATCAATAAAATCAATTCCAAGTGGTTTTTAGTTTCAATAAAATAATAAACTATTTGTCAGCAAATATTACACAAGAACAAATAATAATTGTTAACGAGTTATTTATTATTTTATTAACATTCATAATCAATTCATTTAATCAAATTTTGACAGCTCCGCCGTATCGCTCGCATCAACCATTGCGGAGTCAACTTGATGCGCTCGGCTGAAGTCGGGCGCGTTCGGCGCCATTCGTGGCTCCACACTAGTCTGTCGCGAGACTCAAGTGCAATGCGTAGGTATTTGAATCAAGTAGGTATTAGGAGTGTTTTCTCCATCCATTCTACCTCTTTCCGCTGACCGCTTAATAGGTATTTATTTTATTATGGGATTTGACAGTGACAGACGGTGAAATAAATAAAATAGGTAATTGAGAGCATGGAATTAATATATTATAGTACTTATGCAATGATGACTGCTGATCCAATTACGAGCAGAGCAAGCGCATCATGATGTATGGTATGACAGGCTGTAGTCTTTTTTCTAACTAGGGTGACAATAAATTATATAATTAGGAATATCAATTCATCTACCAAATCTGGAGCAGTCTCTTTTGGGGTCCTATTTTACCTGCATCTTGCCAGTCATGATGATCCCTAGCTCTATTGACGCGTTAAGTAACAAACACCAACAAACTTACTTACAAATTAAAATGCACTTTAGTTTGTTACTTATAATAATATCGATTCGGTTAATTGACAATGTAATCAAAATCATAAACATTTTGCAGTAATTACAATATTTATTTACAATAATTACAATATTTATTTACAATAAATATTACAATATGTATTTATTTACAATAGAAACCATGGTATAAGAACATACGATTTTGTAATAGGTCGTGTTATATTTTGTAAGCAAACCTTATTAAAGGATAAGGGAGTCAAACCTGATAATGTTTGTACTAGTAATGTACCTGTTTGGTAACGATAAACTTTTAAAAATAAAACCAATGACAGTTGCAAGTTTGATAGTTTTAGATTATTATCAAAGAAATTATTATTATCGTTGCCATTGGAAATAGCCGACTGAAAAAGAATGGTACTGCGATATCAATGATATGGAAAATAAGAAATATATGTGTATTTTCTTATAAATCTTTGTTTAATTATTATGAGATTAGCGTAGAGCCTACATATTTAAGTTCTTTTGCCATTTTATTTTGATGTAAGTATTCATTTTTAGGAAAACTGAAAAAATATCATATTGCACAAATCATTTCAAGCACAAGAATATATATGGTCACCTTAGTCCAAATAATGTAATCTTACTTAAACTTTAGCATTCCTGTAGAGTGTAGAAAGATATATTGCAGGCACTATAAGATTCACTTCTGCATCCCGGAACACTACAACTTCTTACCATTTTGTTATTTTTATAATAAAATATATTTAAATTACATAGTGAAACAATAAATGAAATTATTATTTTACCGCCTTTTGTCATATAATGCCATCATAATTTAATGTTGCTTGTGTGAAAAATAATATACCTAATATTAATTTGTTACGTATTCTATTTGTGTTAATTTCGCAAATTAATTCGGATTTCTTTGTGTCGAGTAAGATTTATAATTAATAAAATTAAATACCTAATATTATTTTTTGCTAAATATTTCAAAACCTAAGTTGACAGTGACATTTCTCACCGATTATTTTTTAATTTGGCAAGACAACAGCCTGCTCTATATGTCTTTCATATTTGACCGATTTCACCCCCGATTTTTATAGAAAATAAACTTTAAAGGTAAAAACATAAGGTTTCAATTCGTATAAAATCTAGTTTACAAAACAAAAGAGTGAGCAATCCTGAGAGAAAGAGAGGGATGAAATGAAAATCCTTGATTGAGAGAAATTTATTCTCGATTGATGCTATAAATGTCACTGTTGCAGAGGCCAAAAAAAATTACACTGTCACTAAATTGACATTGTCAATGATGTCAATTTATCCTTTCGGTTTGTTTGACTGACGGTTTGGAAAAAGAGAAAAGGAAGAAAAAGCATCGATCGACTTGTAGATTGTAAAATAATTTCGTTTTTCATCGTAAGTATCTATATATTACTAAATTATGTTAGCCCAAATAGTCATTATTGTTATTATATCGATTGTTAATTTAATTTCAGCTAGTTACCTACAATGTCATCGAATCTGATTAGCACGCCGCCGTCGGTCTCATGGGCGCAGAGAAGCTCTCGTATATTCCTAACATTCAATGTAGAGTGTGAGAAGCCGCATATCAAATTCGAGAAGAATTCAGTATTTTTCAAAGGAGCATGTGTTCCCGACAAAAAAATACACGAGGTTACCATACCACTGTATGGTGAAATAGATCCTGAAAAAAGTGCATTTGTGAACAAAGGTAGGTTAATTGAGGTCGTATTAGCTAAAGATAAAATCGATGAGCCCTTCTGGCCCACATTGACTAGTGACAAGAAGAAACATCACTGGCTGAAAGTAGACTTCGAGCGCTGGCAAGATGAAGACGAGAGTGGAGCGGAAGACTTTGATGATATGGACATGTTCTCCAACAAACTGAACGACTTTGATGAAGATAACGAAAAAGAAGAAAGCTCCGGTGAAGACGAGGAAAGCTCTGCCGAGATGTAGCAGCTCAAGTGAAATACACATTCTTGAAGGATTTATGTACATGATAGCCAAAAACATCACCTAGATCTAGATATAAAATTATGGACAATATTTGTGCTTTTATACAAGGAAAGGTAGAATGGTAGAGGTAGTCTTTAGTTTTATTTTTAAGTAACTCACATTACAAGTACCAAGCTGGGTTTATGTTTCTTATTACTGTAAAATGATTTCAACCATGCTCTTTGAGTTATATTTAAAGCAAAACTAAATAACTGGTACTTGTTGTGGAAGCTTTAAATTAAATGAATTATGATTGTTGTGCATTTCCTTAAATATCTTGTTTGAGTGGTTTAATAATTTCTGATTCACTTAGATTTTGTTGAATTCTCTTATATTATCATAATATGTATGTAAGCAGCCTATTGCATGGATCCTTATTTGGGTGTTTTATGTTTATATAATTATTAAACCAATTTAAAAAATGGAGGAGGAGGTTGACTGGATGTTTTTTATACAAGTACATACCATGAGAATGGGATGATGCTAGTGTGTTATCCGGGTGGTTATGGCATTCCAAGTAGCTATATATTTACCTCTATTATTCATTGTAGTTGTTTAGCTTTGCATTCCCTGCCTCAACACCATTTTTATTGATAATTCTAGTGTTGAATTGAATTTTATTGTATTCAAGTGTAAAATGTCACATATGTGTTTATGACTGGGCCAGTATTTGTTAACAAATCAAATTAAATTGAGGGTCATTATATGTATGTGATTCAGAATTTGTTTTGAGACTGAGTTTAGTCATACTGAGCTTTAAGCTGTATGTGAAATTGCAAACTTGCAAAATCATATGATGGGTAATACTTGCATCTTACTACTTGTGTACTAGTGCATTATACTTGAGTGAGTTTGTAATTGTGATTTCACAAAGTTATCAAAGTTGTTTGGGACTATTGATAAACAGCTGAATAACATAATAGCTCCTTAAATTTTGGTTATTATAAAAAAAGTGTTGAGTAATAGTTTAATTCTTCGAACAAAAACAACCTCTATATTTTAATTGTTACTCTAACTACTCCTTTTTACCTATTATGATTTTTGAATAAATAAAAAATAGTATTTGGAGTATTTGCTGCTTTTCTTTTTCATAATAATTTTATTGATAAGAAGGAAATTATATCCAGAAGTATACAGTTGAAATTTCGTAAGAACTTTTAGTGAGAGAAACCTGAAACAGCCTAATTGTAACTTTCTAGAATAGGTACATATTATTGTAGTAAGAGCGAAAGAGTTTGTTGGTCTGTTAGTTGCGTTTTCGCTCGATTTTTGTTATGGTTGTAGTGTAGGGTACCTAATGAGAGTGACAGGCTACTTTTCGCCATGAAACAACACGAGCGACGCTGCGGGCACTGAATAGTCTGACAAAAATGGGGAATTAAAATACGCTTAGGATTTTATTTTACACATTTATTTTGTTTGAGGAACGAGTTTGACCTCTATGGCTTTAATGGTGATGATTTCCTAACTAAAAACCTAATGCGATTCCTATTAATTAAATTAAAATAATACTTAAGCTACTTATTTAATCATAGTAAAATAAATAACACAGTTCTTTTTCTGCACTGTACGTAGCCTTAAAAACTAGGTAATTCAGAATAAATTCTTTATATTAGTATTGGCAAAATGCATTGGCTTACAAAGTAATATTCTAGAGGGCAGCAAACTAACATAAATCTGTTGTACTGAAAATAGCCAACTTGATCTAGATAACATTTTTTTGTATATACCTAGTATATGTATACATTTTTTGTATGGTATTATTATACAATGTTATGTACCTATTAAAAATCATAGGCAGACTGGCTTTCTTGATCCAGTGGTTAGAAGTCCTAGCTGCCATATCAGAGGCACTGATCTTAACAAATCTATAGGTAATGTATAGGTATTCTATATTCGAGAGGATTTATATTTAGGTAATTCCTAAATTTTCATATGTAAAACTAAATCTAATAATACAAATTATAACTATTGCTATTTATTTACTTACAAAATGTAATCATTCCAAACAATCCTACAGGGTTATTCATAACTTACATACATAGTTATAGGTAAGTAACTGTACCTGCTTGAGTGCAACAAAAGCAACTGAAATAAATTTATTTATATTTATTATTATAGTTTAATCAGTTTTATCTTGCAGAAAAGAACGTCAGTTTATAAAAGATACGGAAAACAAAGCGGAAAACAATCGAAATGACAGTCTTTATCATGACGCTGTTTTATGTAAGTTACGAATAACTTTTTATAGGTACCTAATAAATAAAACTTAACTATCTAGTGACATAACAAAAAAGATAAGTACCAATGCATTATTGCAATACAATAGGTCCCTTATCATAATATACGCATAGAGAGGAAGGTTACGTGAAACTATGTCACTCGCGTCAAATAAGTGGAATAACAAAATAAGTTTAAAAGAAAATCTATTGAAACTTATTGTTTGTCTGTTTCGGTCAGGCATTATTTGGCGCCTGCTACAATGCCGCGACCGCGATTCCACTCAGTTTTGGGTAAGTATAACTGGTAGGTATAACTAAAATTTGCAATAATCCGCAAACTAACTATAAAATATCAAGCTGTTTAAAAATTCGGCAGTAGCCACTTGAAACTAAACCACCAACCAATGACCAAAGGCTTCTATGGTTGGCGTTCCGTAGTGATAATCTTTAGAATTTGTGAAACAAATCAAATTATTAGGTATACCTACACTTTGTTGGTATGTCCAAGTTCTTTTTTAAAACTTCATTACAACATTGCGTATCACCAGGCACATGTTTGTTCGCAACTCTATCAGTCATGAGAAGATAACTCCAAATAAAAGAAAGTAGAGCGATTTATTCCACAACTCCTCCGCGACTGATGTAGGTGGTTTTCGCGACTTCCCGGAGTTGTGCGCACATTTTGTCGCTGGTCTCGGCCACCATCTTGGTGAAGTACCCGTCTGGGTTGGCCAGCAGCTTGTGTGGATGGTCGAACTCCACCAGGCGGCCAGCATCCATCACCATCACTCGGTCGGAGTCCATTATGGTGTTCAGTCGGTGCGCGACTGTGAGCACCGTACACTCCGCGAAACGTGTCCTGATTGTTCTTTGTATGAACTCGTCCGTTCTGAAATGGAGAAGGAGGATTTTTTTTAAACTGTCTTAGAAACCGTGCTATTTTCTCTAGTGTCCTTCAATATACTTAGTATTTTTTTTTACGAATGACGTATAAGTACTGAACCATAATAAATATATACCTATACTTATTTAAAAAAACGCAATCAAAACTGTCTTTTGGCGCCAATGTCTCGACTCTAGTACCTATAAAATTTAAAACAACGTATATCACCGCAGAGATTCCTTTTATATTGAAGCATACCTATTTATCATTGTGTAAGTATATATTCTTCGTTAAAACTAGTCAGATATCGAGTACATACTTGGGATCCACATTGGCCGTAGCCTCGTCCAGCACTAGGATGCGGTTGCCGCGCAAGATGGCGCGCGCGAGGCACACCAGCTGCCTCTGGCCGAGCGAGAAGTTGCTGCCGCCTTCAGACACCTTGAAGTCTAGCGCTGGAACTGCTTCTTTTAGATCCACCTGGAAACATAGATATAGAAATAATATTTTCGTTAAGTTTCCATAAATGTGGGCATTAGCTATTTTTATTCAATTTTTTATTTAGCACTCAATTGGTCGTAGCATGGTCTCCTTAGTATTTCGAAAATATTTTTTTCGTTTTGACTCTTTTAATAAAATCATCATCCACAGTCTTCTATATTCCACTCCAGGGTCTAAGTTTCTCTTCGCATGTGCTAGCTGTGCTCTTATCCTAGTGACTTATATTCCTACGAAATAAGAATTCATTTTTGCCTTTTTTTGTGATCATCTCAATTAATATGTCACAATACCAGCTGTTTCGCCTGGACTATCTCCGATAGGTCAATATTAGGAATATTGTTTTTTTACGTGGTATAGGTTTACGTTTGACTACAGCCTGCCTGAGGCATTGCTGCAGCTTAGGGTTGTAACGCGTTTACCTTGAAGATACCTATTAACTCTAGATTTGAAAACCCCTGGATTGTAGTTCGCAGGAATCACAGCTTCTGGTAAAGTGTTATATCACAGATTGTTCAACTCACCGCTTCCAGGGCATTCCAGAGCTGGTCGTCATCATAAGCGTTGAATGGATCCAAGTTGTACCGCACGGTCGCTGAGAACAACACCGGCTCTTGCGGGATAATGGAGATCTTGGATCGCACGTCCTGTCAGATCAAAATAGTTGTAGAGATTTGGTTATTTCCTATATTTGGTTATTTGGTTGATCGAAGACTGAACCTTTGGAACAATCATTGCTCTGGCTGGATTAATACATTTCTTACTATCTTTTATCGCAGGTATCACTTTAAGGTGACTTTACTGAGATTATAATAGTAAAATTATAATTAGATAGATTTATTTCACAAACAAAATCCGCTGTCCACAAAAAAACAGTAAGTAGATATTTTGACGTCAGTAGAAAATAAAGTCAGTTAGTAGTAGTTTCATTAATTAATTCTGTCAATGAATCTATTTATTCGTAATGTTAAGGTAACTAAAAATAGCCAAAGGCAAATTTTTAACCGACTTCTTAAAAAGATGGTAATCAATTCAACCTGTATGTAGGACGTAGGTATGTAATTATGTGATTATTTAATTGGGTAGGTAAACTTTTAAGTAACACGGTCTATTCAGGCCGCACATAGCTACATAATGCCAAAACTCGTTTGTTTGTGTGTTTGTCCATGGTTCTCAGAAAAACTTAAAGCGATATCATAAATTTATTTTTGTATCAAATTAGGAATGTTTTAACGCACAGAAAAAAAATCCTCGCCAAATCCCTTTTAGTTTGTCAGATATAATTATGGTTAAGCTAAGTGCTAGGGAAATGAAGATAAGACAATTTTTTTCAGATTACCAACATTTCAAATAACATAAGCGATTTTCAAATCTCCAATTAAAAAAAAATTGTGCAAAAACCCACTAAATAAATCATGAATATTTAGTGAATGAGGGGCTAAAATCAGGCGCGCTTGGGTGGTGCCATCTCTTAGCAACGTTTGTTACTAAAAATCAGGCGCGCTTGGGTGGTGCCACCTCTTAGCAACATTTGTTACTAAAATCAGGCGCGCTTGAGTGGTGCCATCTCTTAGCAACGTTTGTTACTAAAATCAGGCGCGCTTGGGTAGTGCCATCTCTTAGCAACGTTTGTTACTAAAATCAGGCGCGCTTGGGTGGTGCCATCTCTTAGCAACATTTGTTACTAAAATAAGGCGCGCTTGGGTGGTGCCATCTCTTAGCAACGTTTGTTACTAAAATGAACTTGGTAGTGGAAAATAGCTTATTAGAAAGTGGCAGTTACCTGAAGCGCCAGGTATCCAGTATCGATGCCATCGATGAGCACCTCTCCCTCCACGATGGCCAGTCTGAACAGAGACGAGATGAGGGACGACTTGCCAGCACCCGTCCGACCCACTATCCCCACCTGGAACATGATAATCATTAAATCAATACATTTTTTTACAACAGAATATTCATTTTCTTGCCTTAAAAATAAAGTTAACTAACAATGTTTTTCAGATATTGAATCAGGCGTTACTTTGCGGAAATCCATTGTAATTGATTTTTTTAGGTGTGTTCCTCCATATACCACCGCCACACCTCTCCTCATAACCAAAGTGGCCTCCGCGGCTCTTAAGATCTCACAGGTACGGTGTTGGTGACTCCCGTGACTCCCCCACAGAATTAAATCGTTAGGGGAGTTCTCTTGGGCAGATACATCTTCCACGGAAGAAAGACACATGTCCTCGGATATAGTGATCCTTAAAATTACAAGTCATTGGTGTAGGGCCGAATTCGGACCAGGGTGCGTCTGGATGAAAAGCAGACACTAGAACCGCTGAGCCACACTCGCTTTATGTGGGACCTATTATGTCATGGCATATCTTACCTTCCAACCACTTTCGATGACTAGGTTGAGGTTTTTGAGCACAGGCAGGTCTTCAGGCGTATACTTCATGTAGCAGTTCCGGAACTCCACGCGACCCCGTGACGGCCAGCCTTTGGGTGTCTCTCGCTCTGGGGAAGAAACAAAGTCATATTGTTAATTTAGAAACAAATCTATACTAATATTATAAAGCTGAAGAGTTTGTTTGTTTGTTTGAACGCGCTAATCTCAGGAACTACTGGTGCGAATTGAAAAATTCTTTTTGTGTTGAATAGACCAGTTATCGAGGAAGGCTTTAGGCTATATAACATCACGCTGCAACTAATAGGAGCGAAGAAACAATGGAATATCTGAAAAAAAACGGGGAAAATTATTCATTTTTGAGGGCTTCCGTTGCGTGCGCTGCGAAAACGGTTCAGGTCGTGGGTAACAGCTATAATTTATAAAGATGCGGAGGTTGTTTGCAAAAATAAATATGATGCCCAAAATAACTATTCCACGCGAACGAAGTCGCAGGCACAGCTAGTAATAAATAAAGATATATATGTAGGTACTTTGGGGACTATTTTCTTCTTGTTATTATGTCTCTCTACTCTCTATGAGTCGTATTTCCTCATGACTGAGGGTCGTGACTCCCCCGCAAAATAAATTCACTAGGAGAGTTCTCTTGAGCCAGATACATCGTGGTGGGCGCCCAGGTCTTTCCACAGAAGGCAAATGTCCTCGGATATTGTAGTCCTCTAACATGTCGGTTTCCTCACGATGTTTTTCTTCACCGCCAAGCGAGTCCAAACCCACACATAACTCGAAAAACTAGTCATTGGTGTAGGGCTGGATTCGAACCAGGGTGCGTCAGGATAAAAAGCAGATGCATAAACCGCCGAGCCACACTGTTATTATATAAGGGTATGAAAAGTTGCACTGACATCAATATTTTCGAACTGTTCATCACTAGTTAGCAATATAATTGTCGGTGCCGCCGCGATTCTCAGTTTCCTGAATGTTTTGTACCTTCTTCCTCCTTGCAGCCAAATAAATACATTAATATATTATGGTACGTACCTCCTTTCTCCAACTGCGGCTCCCGTTCAATGTGCGTGTACTGCAGTATCCGCTCCACGGATGTCATCTGTGAGATCACCTCGGCGGTCTGTCGCACGCCGAACTGCAGCATGCCCGTCAGGATCAGGGTCTGCGATATCGCCAGCCCTACGTTGCCGCTGAATATTGTTTCTGAAATATATATTAGAAGTTTAAAGAGAGTGTAGAACATTATTCCAAATTCAAATTAGGAAAATGTGTGATCTTCATTTGTTTTTCGTACAGTCAAGATGAGTGATTCGAGTCGGATTCAACTAAAATCCGTGGCATCTCGGACGATCTGCAGCCCGCATGATGTTGATGATGTAAAGCGGACACTCACTGCTGTCAATAACGAGGAAGGCCACGATCACGATGGCGAGGTAGATGACGCAGATGAAGTCGAGCCAGAAGCCGAGTGTGACGCCGCTGGCCAGGTAGCTGCTCCACGTGGATGTGTGGATGTCCTGGAGAATATATAACGGTTAACTTAAAATAAATGTTTCTTATTTCCTTTTTGTTGTAGGTACACTACATTATAATATATAATAATTTGTTTTATGTACTGTTTGGTTTTAATATGTGTCAACAATAAAGAGTTTATCTGTCTATCTGACTTCCTGATACTTGTTTCAAAATTAGATATACATAACTTGTAAACTTCCTAATACATTAAGTACTTGTTTTTAAATTTGATTCATATTGAAATAAATTGTTCACTTCCGTGGGTCGGATGGCACGTTAAATTGTAGGTTCCAGTTGTTTGTCTAGTACAGCAGTCGTTAAGCCATGTCAGAGGCCCTTAGGGCGGCTCGATAAACTCTCGACAACAGAGTTGGCCATTGGCCACTGTCATTCCATAAGAAGAAGACTGGTAAACTGCCTAATACAATAAGCACTTGTTTTTAAATTTGATTCATATTGAAATGAAAAGCTAGAGTATTATGAGATCGTATGAGAATGGCCAACTCTGGTGTCAGACTTTTCAAAACGCCTGAAGGGCTTCGGATATGGTGAAACGACTCCAGTAATGTGCCGTACAGCTGCTAAGGTAAAGTTCATATCAGTTTCATAGGTTTTCATAGTTTTAATATTAAAGTAAGTGTTACAAAACTTCATTACATTACCTAACGATAAAATATACGCATAAAATAAGTAAATGACAGTAGGAAAGGCCCATAAAACCTTACTTGGAATCTATCGAAGTCCTTGATGAGTCGCTGCTGCGCGCCCGCCGAGCGGATGGTGCTTATTCCATTCAATGTAGCCGACATGTGAGAGAACACTGGACTCCTGGCTGTAGAGAAATAATTATTACACTGTAATTGTGTTAAACAATAATAAATAATGGTGTTTTCACAGTTGGTTGCAGGTTTTTTATAATATAATAAGTAGTAGTAAAAAAGCGAGTGTGAGGCAGCGGTTCCAGTGTTTGCTTTTCATCCAGACACACCCTAGTTCGAATCCGGCCAATGACTTGTATTTTCAAGTTAAGTGTGGATTTACACTCGCTTAGCGGTGAAGGAAAACATCGAGAGGAAATCGACATGTTTGAGGACCACACTTTCGGAGGACATGTGTCTTCCGTGGAAGGACCTGGGCGCCCACCGCGTATGTAGGTATCTGCCCAACAGAACTCCCCTAACGAATTAATTCTGCGGGGAATCACGACCCTCAGTCATGAAGAAATAGGACTCAAAGAGAGAGAAGGTTATGCGTAGTCAAGCATGAACTTATACTGCCTCGCCTGATGTGAAGCATCGTTACAATCTATCATCTAGCGTGCTTACTTACTAGAAACCAGTCTGTATATAAGTACCTGTATGTAATTTTTTTTATAATTATTAAAATTAATTTATTATTTTTCTTGATAATTATTAAAAAAATACATACAGGTATATATATTTTCATGTATGTACATATAAACAGACTGTTTAGTTTTTAACTTCCAAGTGGTGGGTAAAAAGGATTTTTACATCACGAAATAGGCTTACGTTTGACTACAGCCTACCTGGTGTTAAACACCACTGTAGTCTAAGATGTAGCACGCGTGCCTAGAAGAAACCTATTTAGTCTAGATTTGAAGACAGATTCTGATAGTATTTTTTTTGTTTTGTTAACCTATACTGTTCCACTCCTGGGCGCTGGTCTCCCCTAACTCCCTCCATGCGTCCCGGTCTCCGCCTCCTCACGCCAGGCACCCCGACACCGGTCGAGATCCTGACGCCAGCGGGTCTTGGGCAGAAAATAGAAATTGACATAGTACATGGATGTAAACTTACTAGTGCCTTCCAACCGCTTGATAGACTGCGCTGACTTGAGATAGATCTGCAGTATGGTGTAGAACAGCAGTAAGATGATGGTGGTCGGCAGCAGGGTCCAGATGAGAGCAGCAGCGTTCAGGGCAAGGATACTGAACATCACCAGGTAGATCTGGATGCATTCCAGCAGGAACCGGGGCAGGAGCTCGTCTAATGCTCCCACGTCTTTGGAGAACCGGTTCAGGATTCGACCTGGGAAATTACGATTATTGTTATATGGAAATCCCACCAAAAAAATTCTTTAAAAAAATATGGTCATCAATTCCTCAGTGGTTTTTTGATTAAGAACAAAGAAGTTCCAATATGGATATTTAAAAAAAATGCCTCGATCCTCGTTTAATAAAGTTACGTTTTCTTAATAGCGGCCAAACGGCATTTCCTTAGAGTCATGTCAGAGGCTCTTAGGGCGGCTTAATAAACTCTCGACACCAGAGTTGGCTCTAGTTCGATAAGGAGAAGAAGAACAAGACAATATGACTCACCCGAAGAATTATTGTCAAAGAATCTCATCACACCTCTCAGCATGGAGTGGAACATGTCGTTGTGGAGGTTCCTCGACGCTGTCATGCAAACCTACAAAATAAAAAATATATGTGTTTTTTAGGGTTCGGTACCCAAAGGGTAAAACGGGACCCTATTTCTAAGCCTCCGCTGTCTGTCTGTCTGGCTGTATCTCATAAACCGTGATAGCTAGAAAGCTGAAATTTTCACAAAAGATGTATTTCTGTTGCTGTCGGAACAACAAATACTAAAAATAAAAAAAATAAAAATATTAAGGGTAAAATACCCCATACAATAAAATTGTTTTTTCGTATTTTTTACTCAATATTAAAAACGGTAACAGGTAGACGCTTCAAATTTTCACAGAATATTTGCTTGTATATTACCTTTCAAAATAAATAATTAAATAACAATAAAGTAAATATTAAAGGGAGGCTCCCATACAACAAACGCAATTTAAGCAATTTTTACTCGATCTTAAAAAATAAACAGGCAGAAACTTGAATATTTGTAAGTAAATATTCAGAAATATATTAACTATAAAAATATGTACCTAAACTAACAGATAAAATAGACGATAGTACGGAACCCTTCGTGCGCGAGTCCGACTAGCACTTGGTTTATTTAATTATTATCCAACCACTTCCAGCAATTAGGCGTAGGAAAATTGGAAGCCTAAAGAAGAAAGATTTATTTGCCACACATTCGTTAATCTGGGATAAAAAGAAACCTATGTGCTAACCCAGGGTCTAACCATATCAAATTTCATCCAAATCAATTTAGTCGTTTGCTCGTGAAGAGCTAACAAACATACACATACAAACGGACATACTGTCGCTTTTATAATATTAGTATAAATTGTAATACTTGAGAAAAGCATACTTAAATAAATAGATACCTACTTAGTTGTATACCGGCTAGCACTTACGTCAATAATTATGTCGAAAATTTCTTCGACATATTTCGGAACACTGCGGGTTCCATCATCAGGAGGACGAGTCAGCACGCGCGTCCCGGTTGGCCGCCTCGTCCAGACACCGCTATAGTGCTAGCCGGTTATTACAACTAAATTTAATCATGCCTTACGGGAACTACAATACAGTAAATAGATATATTTATAAGGCATCAAAAATCTTAAAACTAAGTTACAATATTAAATTATACCTTGAAGAACATGAAGGCTCTGGCGGTTATAAAGAAGATGCAGCAAACAATGAGAGCGGTGTACACGTAGAGATATTGTGCGGTGTCCAGCGGACCGATGTACGCGTGGATGTCCATGTCTGGGAGTATAAAAAAAGTAAATTTCTTTATATTTGTACCTCTTTCACATCACTATGGGGCAAAATATCAGAACTTTACAGTAACAACACTAGCTATACAATAAAGCTGAAGAGGGTCGTAAGTCTTACCATTATAGATATTTAAAAAAAAACGCATGCAGTTACTTCGAATTGATAGCAGAACATGTTTCAACGATTTCTAGCAATTTTGTCTGCTTATTTAAACGCTCATCACGCAAAAACGGCTAAATAACATGTATTTTTTCAGATAAACAGGCGTACTAGTATATCCGTTCATTAAAAAGGAATATTTTATAATTGTTAAACATTCATTAATCAATGTGTTATATAAGTTTATTACCTGGTTGCATATCGATCCCTGCGAAGTAGCTGCCTATATTGAAGGTGCTATTCGCAGGAACTTCTAACCGGTCGTTGTAGTTTGTTGTAGTGCTGTTGTTGTCTTTTTCTTTTAATCTTGTAACTTCGTTTGTCCTGCGAAAGTATAGACAAATGTTATTAATTTGGTTCATGTGAATTCAAATCTGAAGTGACTTTTATAAAATCACTGTTTTAATTACGATCTCTCGCTTGAGTCGTATTTCCTCATGACTGTGTGTCGTGACTCCCCCGTAGAATTGGTTCGTAAGGGGAGTTCTCTTGGACAGATACATCGTGGTGGGCGCCCAGGTTCTTCCACGGATTTATTACGATACAGATACTTATACATGTATAACAGTAAAGTATCTTTACCTCCAACAGGATCATGAATGAATGAATGAATGAATGAATGAATGCTTTATTGGTCTGTGAAACTAGGTGCTAAGGTGTTACAGTATATAATATGTTGCTTAACTAGACAAACATTTATAGCGTATAGTGTCACTAGTTTCCACCTGAAAGGCATACAGACTTTACAACTTATAATATAAAGTTACATAATTTCATTTAGGATACATTCTTATTTAAACTTATCTTTGAAAAACAAATCAACACTGTAGTAAGCTTTTTTACATAATAGTTCATTTAGCATACATTTGAACACATTAAGGTCATCTTTATATCTAATACTCTTGAATCATAAAATATACATTTAAATTTCAAGTTACTATGTATGTATTTTTACCAGTTCAATTCATACGTTATCATAGAAATTTCTACGGTCTCAAATTTTCATAAATTAAAATTTTGGTTCAGGTTTTTTTATCCTACCTTTCCAGTCAACTATTTGACATAATTTCTCTTGTCTTATTCTTTGAGAGCTCTTCTTTTTCTTCCCTCACCATCGAAGGGAAATCAGAGGTACGCAAAAAAATTAAGGGCAGAGAAATATAAAGTTTTAGTTTTGTTTTGTATTATAACCCAGAGATCTTCAAATCTAGAGAAAATAGGTTTCTTCTAGGCAAGCGTGCTACATCTTAGACTATAGTCTAAGTCCACTATAGTGGTGCTTAACATCAGGCAGGCTATAGTCACACGTAAGCCTATTTCGTGTTAAAAAAATAAAGTTTACCAGAATGTGACCCAGTAGTCGCACAGGGTGGCAGACAGCTGCCCCACCACCAGCAGCACCACCATGAACACCAGGGGCGCAGTCCTGCCCCCCGCTCGGAGGTACGCCCTGTACACCCTCCAGCTCATGGATCCAGTCTCCCGCTCTTCTTCCTCCATCTCTTGTGCTGGAACCTCGTAGCCGCCGATGGACTCCGTGATGGAGGGGCGACGAGTTGTGGATAACTAAGGATTAAACATTATCAACTTCGTACTAAAGTTCCCGTAAGGCATGATTCAAATTAAGTTTAACAACCGGCTAGCACTTACGTCGTTTTTCGACATTTAACGTAAGTGCTTCTCTGTTGTTATACTTAAATTATCCTCATCATCATCTTAAGAAGAAGAAAGAAGAACTTTTATTCCCTGTAGATTTGGTTGTACTATCTGATCATCCATTATAGGAAGTTTTCTTTACTGTATGGTGGCACAATTAGTAATGTAATCGCACGGTGGAGAGTTAGGTATCATTCGAAAACGAAGGCGCCAATTAAAGACGCTTAAAGTGACACATTAATTGTATAACAGGAGATCATAAACCATATTTTCACTAACACTGTTCAGTAAGTATGTTTTTTTTTACATATCAAGTAACTGTCTGAATATATCATTTTTGAATTTGAATAATAGGTAATCAGGATGATATATATATAGGTATATGCTTGTATCAATTGTTGCAAAATGCTCTTTTTGTTTCCACTAATCCGCTGAAACTACTAACAACTCCTTACTCTAGCAGAGGTTCTTCTGGCCATAGGAGCAGGTTTATCAGTGTCCTTCTTTGTCTCATTTTCATCGTGAGTAGAGGCGAGTAGCTTGGCAAAATCTTTGCCAGATTTTTGAAGCTCGTCGTATGTCCCCTTGGCTTCCACTGTGCCCTGTAAAATAGTTAATATTAGTAAAATAAATAGACTTTATAACCATGTAATAAAATCTAAATTCAAATTGGCAGAAGTATTAGTTTATTACTACTTATAATTAATATGACTCATTACGACACTGACTAATGTTTGATCTAACTGTCCTAAAAGATTCAAATGTTTTTTTCATGTTAAGCAAGGCATTTGCAGCCCCATTTACTCATTATACATATGTACCTACACCAAAGTAAACAATAAACATACATACACTATCAACGCATGTCTTTCCGTATGTCTTATAGATAGTTTGTACAGTATACCACAAGACGAGGTGGCCGAGAGGTTAAGGCGTTGGACTGCTAATCCAATGTGCTCTGCACGCGTGGGTTCGAATCCCATCCTCGTCGATATTTTTACACTTGTTTTGACTCTGGGCCAATCAGTCGCCTCGTAGAAATCTAAACAATTGGTCATATATTATTTAGATTTCTATGGCTCCACTTGTACAAATATGTCTTACATACACCTATGCATATACGCCATAATAAAAGAAAAGTGCGATTTTATGTTGCTATAAAACATAGCCTTTATAGACTTCTTTTCATTTTTAAATTTTATGTTCAATCAAAAGAAATTATGCATATCTGAAGGACACACTGGTTTTAGTGTTGCAGGAAACAACTCTAAATACTATATGGCTTGATACTTAAGTACCTTTGTTACATGAACTGAGAAATGGTCTTTTTCTTCTTAAAACATTGTTGCTACGAATTGATAAAAGATCAAGGGTTGCCTGGAAGACATCGCTTTTAGCGATAAGGCCGCCATTTGTGGCATTAGATTTTTTTTTCCGTTTTGTGTTATGTTTTTTTGTGTGAGTGTCCAATAAAGTATTAATCAATGAATCAATCAATCAATCAAGAGGCATTTCATACGGAAATCAGGTATTTCACTATCAGGTCGCTTCGAGACACTGTGGTTGGAGGTGGAGCATATCTGTACTGAAAGAGCACTGGCTGTTCTGACAGCCTCATTAATAGAGGTATCTAATGAGGCTGTCAGAACACGTTAGGTGAGTTTGTAAAAATTTGTCACCAAGAAGCTAACTGCTTCAGCTGTCTCTTTTGGGAGCCAGTTCCATTCCAATAGCAGGTATGCTTCACCTTGGGCCACACTTAAGGTGACCTGTGGTAAAATACCTGACAGGTCAGTGCAAAAAATGGTGCTTGGCAAACTCACCTTACCACTTACATACAGGAGGGTATGTATATTATCATTAACAAAATAAAACAGGATATAAAAAAGATATGGACATTTTGGGACACCCGTGCAATACAGAACGTATCGCCGAGTTGCGTGTATGGATCTAGCTATGTTCATGTAAAAACACCATGTGGAAAGCCTTGGATTCTGTCCAAGATAACGAAAATATTATTAAAAAAAAAAATACAGGAGGGTAGTTCTTAAACACGAAGAAGAAGGTAAAGATAACTCACATTGCTCATTATAACAATGAGGTCAGCATCCTTGAGGTAGTGCAGCTGGTGGGTGACGAGGATCCTGGTGGTGTGGCGCAGGTAGCCACTGATGCACTCGTCGAACAGCTGCCGACCCACATGCGCGTCCACTGCAGACAGCGGGTCGTCTAGCAGGTAGATGTCCGCCTGCAGGACAAGTTGCAACTATTAGTAGTCCATTCAAATGTTACATGAGCTTTGCATTTTATAGAGGACGCGATTTTATTTTTGGGACATGTTTGGGGGGTCAATAGAAGCTTAACTTCGAGTTTGTGGGGTCACCACCCTTGTCCCCCGGCCGCCATCTTGGAAAAAGGGGATATATAAGTATATAGATATTTCTGTTGAACGTGTGCTAATTCTTACCATTATTTGTACCCTGTATTCCGTATCATAGCGAAACATGACATGATTTTTAGGTATCAATTCTATTTTAAGTGTGAAAACTGTGCATCAAACGAATTATCTTACCGATCCATTCTGAAAATTATGTTAATATTATAACTTCCAAGCCGAGAAAAACTATGATAGTGGTTTGATCGGTGCGGCTTGTCATAGCGCGCCTTGACGTACCCAGATATAAATATCTGACTATATAAAACTCAAAGGTGACTGACTGACTGACTGATAATAGTGATCTATCAACGCACAGCCCAAACCACTGGACGGATTGGGCTGAAATTTGGATTGAAGGTAAATGTTATGACGTAGGCGTCCGCTAAGAAAGGAGTGCCACTTTTTAAGGGGATGCATGTTTTACTTCTTAATGCGAGCGAAGCCGCGGGCACCTAGTAGTTACGCTATATATGTTGTACCTGTCTATAGACGGCTCTAGCGAGGTTGATGCGCGCGCGCTGCCCGCCTGACAGCGAGGCTCCTCTCTCGCCCACCAGGGTCTGGTCTCCGTGCGGGAACTGCTGAAAGTCCTTCTGCAGTGCACAAACTCGCACCACCTGGGGATCAAATAAGTTGGAAATCGTTATCGACAAAAATAGTAAATAAATGAATTATGCCTTCCAAATCCGGATCACTTGTATTAAAATATCATGAATTCCTCAAAGTTAAGCGAGGTTCTTGCTTGTTAGAGTATGCCATTTATTTATATTTGCAGGCAATTTATTGGCATTTTAGATAAAGTTCTTGCTTCTCTGCGTTAAAATGTAATTGACATGAACTTTGTTTGAAAAAAGTTGGTTTTATTTATTTTAGTATTACGAAATGTGTACCTCCTTATATTTCTTCTGATTGTAGGGCAGTCCAAAGAGTATATTCTGTCGGACGGTGGCCACGAACAGCCAGGGTTCTTGGCAGGCGTAGGAGAGAGGACCCGAGAGGTAGATGCGGCCGCTTGTTGAACGCAGTTCGCTTAGAAGAAGCTGCAGGATGGAACTCTGGAAAATGTAGTAGAATATGTCGTTCTGATTTTGTAAAGTGCTAAACCCGCTGTATGATTGTTTAATTTAAACTTTTTAATGGATTTGTTAGACATATTCTTAAAGCACTAGTGGCGCCATCAGCCGCTTAGTCTGACGTGTTTGGAAATGAGTGTGGATTTTTGCGCCTGGCACTTAGTAGCCCGTAGCCTGGCTACTAAGTGCCAGGCGCAAAAATCCACACTCATTTCCAAACAACGCAAAACAGCAGGTTCGAAACCTGCCGGTCGCGATTATTTCCGCTCATTTTTCAATAAAAATTATAATAAGTATGTCATTGTTTCGTAACGTCAACGGAGATCTTAAAATGATGTGATAACTCTGTGTTTTAGCAGTTTGGCCCGGCATTATCAATTTAATAAAATAGCTCGAAAGTTCTTGTGACAGATGAAGAATGAATTGGTACAGATATGAAATTTTAGACTATTAACAGACAACATGAGAACATAAAAAATTACAGCCTATTTAGGCAAATGTAACAAAAGCAAATTAGACTAATTGATACAAAAATCAAATCTCAACGACACACCTTCCCAGCTCCAACAGAACCAATGATAGCACACAGCTTTCCCTTAGGCACGGTCAAGTTGAGGTCCCTGAGAGTGACCGGGCCCTCCTCCGTCCAGTTAGCACACACGTCCTCCAGCAGGATCCCGGTGTCTGGAGTCACTGAGACGGGTACCAGGGGCTGGCTCTTTATACTCTTTTCATTGTGGTCGAATCCTGGGGAAAAAGAGATAGAATCAGATAGTAATTCCCATCAGCACAACCAGTTGTGCGGAGCAGTTGTGCGCCGGGGAAATCACGAGATAGATAAACATGTTATTGTTATCATACCGGAGACGCAATAAAAAATAGAAAGCTAGAAATTAAATTAAGGTCGCAACATTTTTTTTGTAATTGAGGTTCTTATTGCTAGTAAAAAGGTCTTTGCCGTTAAAAGAAATCCGAGAAGCATTTTTATTGTATTACGTTCGACCGGAACGTTCTCTTTAAACCTTTGAAAGTAAGGGTTTTAGATTATTTTAACCCAAGTTACCAATTCATGTGGTGGGCTCTCGATCTACCTGATTTAGGTGTTATATGATACCTAACACTTCAAACCAAACCAACAACAGCACCCTGAGTAGCTAAAACTCCTTAAAGCAATGGCTAATTAAAACAATGAAACAAATCGCCAGTTCTTTTAGTTTACTCGAGCAACTTAGCGTAAAGAAAGGAAGTGAGTCACGCAAACAATAAGTAACGTTTATTCGCAGGATTTCCTCCTTAACATTGTAGTGACCGATGTGTGCTCAGAACAAGGATCCATCAAGCCTTTGACAGCACACCACATGGTACGGAATAACATCGTCTCTGGCCTCAGTACGGTTACAGAACAATACTTCATCTGATTCACAAGTAGAAATACAATAGCATTTATTGATGAAGCTATAAAAGATTTGAAATCGTTAAAATTCATACTCATGCGTATTTTTTGGCGAAACTGTCTATACCTACGCGTAGGCGATGGTAACTGCTTACTACATATTTGCTACTTTAATTATGAAAGATCCAGACCATTTTCAACCAGTTTTTAGTAGTTACTGAGAAGTGAAATATCTGACTGTGATATGACTCATGCTTTAATATAAGATGGAAAATTATTCAAGTAGTTTGTATACCGAGCGTAAGTCTCCGTAGGGAAATATTCCTATCAAATATCTGCGTGTCGTGGAAATATGAACTGTGACATCGTTATTTCATGTTTATGTTTTGAGATTTTATGGAACAATTACGATTCAAACTAAGTTTTTTTTTTTATAATTTGGGTTTGGACTTGATCATCATTCTTTGAGTGGTAAGCGGTTATTATTGATTTATTTTTCGAGAAATCCATGCACAATAAAATATCCATATATTTTCGATATTTAGCACATTTCTTTCAAAGCCGAATCATCACATCCAAAGATTACCAATTCCAACAACATCAAATCAAATATGATAGACATCGTACAATTAACACTATTATTGAAGTGGGTTACAGTAATACTAATTTCGAAATGAAAATAGAATTCAAGTTCATCACAAATAGTAAAATTAGCATCTTTAAACAGATAAACCTATCAAACAATAAAAGAATACCTACCAGGATTGTAAATCCCTTCCTCATCGATCCTCTTGAAGGTATTAGGCCGGAGGTCCACCTCGCTGATGTTCTTGGTCTTCTGGCGCTCCACGCTGGCCACCAGCTTGGCAATGTCCACATCTGGCACGCTGCGGAGATCCTCTCGTTCATCTGAAATGTATGCAGATAGTAAGTGATAGATGAACACTTCTTCTTATCGAATGAGAGTGGCCAACTCTGGTGTCGCGATCTAGAGTTTATCAAGTCGCCTGAAAGGCCTCTGACATGGCTTGACGACTGCCGTACTAGACAAACAGCCGGGACCTACAATTTAACGTGTCATCCGACCCACGGAAGCGCCCAAAATGGAATGCCACTTTTCGGTCACCCATCCAAGAACTGACAGCGTCGACCTTTGCTTAACACAGATGAACACTTTGTTTGACACACAGCGACATTGAGGGAGATCTCATAAAGAAGGCGGATTAAGTAAGTGAAGTTAGTTTATGTGAATAGTGAATTCCGTCGTCGATTCTTCTTCAAATGAGAGTGGTCAACTTAGGTGTCGAGTTTTTTTGCAGGTTTTTAAACCGACTTAGTGTCCCTGAAAATTTTCCCGATTAGTAAAATCTGCGGAGGAGACCCTCAGTAAAGAGGACTACGACGCGAGGAGGAGGAAGGGTCTGACATGGTTTTCCAATTGCCGTACTATAACAGACGGATGGGACATTACATTATATATTCGAAAGACAGAATTTAACTCATACAAATGACTGATATCCAATTTTCTTCGACGTGTCGTGAGAATTTACACACTACATACTTTCTTATCTTGTAGCATAATAGGGTAGAAATAACAAAGACGTCGAAAATAGTAAGTAGATACTCGTATCAAATGTATTCTTATACCTAACCTATTGTTTTATTCCAGTACTGAATTACACCAACCAAATGAATTGCCCTTTTTCTAGCAGTGCAATATATATGAGGAAATAATTTTTCGGGAAAATAGTGAAAAGGGTACTTAATAACATTGATCCCTTAATAAGCTCGACATAGTTTTTGTACATCAAAAATACAAAATACAAATACAAAATTCGTTTATTTGACGCATTTGACGTAAATATTGTACAATAACGTGTGAATCCTCTGACCTCGTGGTAGCCGTTAGACTGTGTTACGAGGCCAGAGTCATCTCCCAATATAACTCCCAATATACATCAATCATTTAGTCTTACTTACTTAGTTCGGTAGGTATGCTATTGAGTAAATAAGTAGATGTACATATCTTGTTCACGAATAAGCGAAACATACTCTTGTAATGTGTGTACATCAGGAAGAAAACAAGATCTCATAGTTATAAAAAAACGTACATAAGTACATATTATATTCGTCATCTAGTACCCGCTACACAAGCGTTTGCTTAGTGTGGGGCTAGATGGCACTGTGTGTAATATTTATTTATAATATAAGAGTATGATGAAAACAAATGAAGCGGTTATTTTATGATCTGGACAAATACAATTTATATTTTGCAAATTTTAACCAAGCAAATTGTACAAAATTAATATTAAAGGATATAAATTAAAAGTATTATAAAAAGTTTAACGAGTTCTTACCTAATGATTTTGTTAATAAATATAATATTAAGAAATGACTAATTTAAATGATGAATATCTTTGAAATATAACTAACATTTTGACAGTAATCGTATTTTCACTTAACCTCTGCTTGAGAATAAACAAATAGTAATAAAAATGAGTTAAATCGTACTTATTTTTGGATAATTATCAAGTTTTAAAATAATTTATTTTGAAGATTCATGTACCTTCCTGATATTATAAGCGTCTGCGCTTCAAAAACCTCGTGAACTGAAATATTTACCACTTTATATTATGCTGTTGTACAAGTAAAACATGTCGTAATGTCATACATTTAAGGTACAACTAAAGTGAAAATATAACGTTGCTACGAAGTCAAGGAAGTAAATGTCCATTGTCATTGAATGTTATGTGAATTTGATTGCTGTTATCAATACGACTGTACCTCGGCCGTGAGAATTACCGTTTAAAGACGTTAGTGTGTTAAAAAGTTAATTAAGTATAGCTAAATATTCGATGGTTTTAAAAAAAAATCGTTGATATTATTTTTTTCAGAGATGATTATTTTTAGATTTTTAGGTAAGCGTGTTACACCCTAGGATGCAGCAATGCTTAACATCAGACAAGCTGCTGTCAAACGTAAACCTATCCCACGAAAAAAATGTTCTAATGTACATACATATTGTATGCAATGTACCCAAATAAAGTTCGACCGACTCTGAAGGTTATTCAGATTACCTGCCAGCCTTTTAAAATATACGTCTAAACCTAAAGAAGAGCCTACACTCCACAATGCAGGTAAATTTCATCCTAGTGTGGAGTGTACGGAAAAAAGTTGTATAAGTACCTAAATTTTTGCTAAATATAGATATCTTTATCTTATCTTTAGATTTATGTGAAAAGATTTTTTGATGCACAGTAGGAACGAAAAATCTAAGCAAACTTACAACTTCAAACTACTACAAAATAAAATTATAACACATAGACAATCTTTAGGAATGCCTAAAGATAACCACGAATGAGAAAGTTATTATAATATTGTATTATGAGTGTCTCAGCTGCGGGAGCACCTGCAGGAGGAGGCTAATGCCCAGCACGAGCTGTATGCTTTCCTCCTGGCGTCATATTTCCTCATGACTGAGGGTCGTGATTCCCCCGCAGAAATATTTCGTTAAGGGAGTTCTCTTGGGCAGATACAACGTGGAAAGCGCCCAGGTCCCTCCACGAAAGATACTGCTCCAGTCCTTAAACATGTATTTTCCTCACGATGTTTTGCTTCACCGCTAAGCGAGTGCTAATCCACAGATAACTTGAAAATACGTGTCATTAGTGTAGTGCCGGATTCGAACCAGGGTGCGTCAGGATGAAAAGCAGACACTAAAACCGTTGAGCCACACTCGCTTAGAATCTTTAGGAATGCCTAAAAATTTCCGTAAGGCCAGCTACGTCTGAAACACAGAACAATACTACATGTTGACCACGATCATTCTGCCAACGACTGAGAAGAAGAAATATAACCACGAACGAGAAAATTATTGATATATTTTTATATGAGTGCCTCAGCTGCAGGAGGAGGAGTCTAATGCCCAGCACGTGCTGTATGCTTACCAAACAGCATGAACGCCTCGAGGCGCTGCACGGAGATGAGAGCCTCGGCCAGGAAGGAGACCGCGTTGGACATGATGATGGACAGAGTGCCTTGCAGGGTGTTGAAGAACTGAGCCAGCGGGAACACCTGGAACCAATATTATATTACTCTATGCCTGGAACCAACACATTCATGCCTTAGTTTACTAGAACACAGAAGGTCCAAAAACCTATACGAAGCATATACCACGCGTTACGCTTTTGAATTTATTGTAGAACTCCTTGCCGGATTCTCTGTTCCTACTTAGGCGAGCACGTAGCTTATTACCAGTCATCAGAAAAGTTGTAGTTAAGCGTGAGCTTATCTTGCTTTATAAAAGTATATATAAAAGTATAAGTACATAAAAGTAGTTAGTGGTATAAAGGTATATGCAGCAAAGATTGTATTGCTATAAGTCACGGAAGTGCATGCCATCTCCTATTTCTATGGTTAAAGTTTGTTGGTTTATCATTTTGTGCTATTATCTGAGTATTACATTAAGTTGATGCTATTTACTACTGATAATACCAGCTGTAAGTTGGTACACAAACTGAAAAATTAGATTGCAATGCTCTGTAGAATTCATACAGGCTATATCATGAGCTCTCATCTCATAAACTTGAGAGGACAAATTATTTGTACCGTTGCCTACACACTGGATGCTATCTTGCTCTATATTTGAGGGTAGTGTGTTGCCATATTGTTTATGAAAGTTGAAGCTAAGTCTAGAGAACTACTTACAATATCAGCAGTAACTTGGAAGCCAAAGAGCGAGTAGGACAGCAGAGTGATGTAGAGTGTCAGTCGCTCCGTGAACACCATGAAGCTGAGGTACACTCCGCGCAGGTACGAGGCTGACGTAATGCATGCTATCTCGTTCTTGCGCGCCAGAGCCACTACGGCTTCAAATGGTTTCTCCCAAGCGTACATTTTTATCACCTGAAATATTTATATTATTGTTCTAGTTAGGAAAAATTGGGATTATTCGATGTTAACCGTATGAAGATAAATTTCAAAAAAAAAAAATACTTAATAATAATGTAATTAGTTCATTCTCACTAGTTTTTCCAAACCAGTCTTAATAAAATTTTATTACATGCATCAAAATCAAACAAAAAAACAGTATTTTCCTTCATCAATATGTAACAGTCATAAATGGGACACAAGTAACCAAGACATAATACATATGTACATACTATATAGTAAGCGTATATTCCAAATTTTTTATAAAGGTTCACAACCTTAACCTTTGTTTTACGAAATCGACTAAAAATGACCAAAACCTACATCACCGAATTACAAAAAACAAGTGAACCTACTGCATTGTAGGTACAATTATAGCCTGCCCTACTTACAATGCACTTATTTCAATGTTAATGTAAACAAACCAGTTATTTGCTAAAAGACGTGTTCAATTACTTAATGTACCTATGCTTTACTTAACATACGAGAAACAAAGGCGATAAATTCAACTGTTAGGTATTTCGCCGAAAACAGTTCAATAGAATACCAGGTAAGTAGTATGAATAAATAAATAACAGCTGCATAGTTTATTATGCAAAATTCTGGAATATTTAATTCATATTTATATGCTAAAAATCGTCTATTTCTAATCTAGAAAATAAAGCTCAAAGGTGACTGATAGACTGATATAGTGATCTATCAACGCACAGCCCAAACCACTGGACAGATCCGGCTGAAATTTGGCATGCAGGTAGATGTTACGACGTAGGTATCCGCTAAGAAAGGATTTTTGGAAGCCTATGTAATCCAACATGTGTGGATTTGCACTCGCTTAACAGTCAAAGAAAACATCGTGAGGAAACCGAGGACCGTATGTTTGTAGACCACAATACCCGAGGACATGGGTCTTCCGTGGAAGGACATGGGCGCCCACCATGATGTATCTGCCCAAGAGAACTCCCTTAACGAATTAATTCTGCGGGGGAGTCACGACCCTCAGTCATGAGGAAATACGACTCAAGAGAGAGATGTAATCCAAGTGCTCCAGCCTGACCTGGCCGCATTATCTCGCTGGATAGCAACCTCCTTGCTACATACCTGCATGCCGCAGATGATCTCGTCCATGATGCGCACGCGCTCGTCGGTCTTTGTGGCGGTCTTCATTCGGAGCCGTGCCGCTAGCTTGCTCATGTAAGCTGGAATGGAATAATTAGATGTAATGAACTGTATTTTGCTGTCATTTATTGAACATCACACGTACTTACGTTCATCGAAAAAAGTTAAGGCTACATGTATTCTGTACAAACTGTACATATGTACTTATTCCAGGCAAATTGTATTGATTGACAGGAGACTAAATAGCCCCTTCAGACAGGAGGCGTATTTTAGCGTACTGTCGCTCACTTATGGAATAGAAAGAGCAATGTATGGGATTGACATCGCTCCGCGTGGGGAAATATAATATAACGTCACTCCCATACATTGGTGTATCTATTCCCTAAGCGAGCGTCAGTACGCTCACTAAAATACGCCTCTTGTCTTATAAATAATGCGAAATTTTTTGTAATTGGATTTGATTTTATATGTTTGGTGTTAAGCTTTAAACAGAAGATTGCGATTATACACGAACTTGAACTAAAAAACCAGAAACCACCAGTCTGCACTTACATTGAACAGGTATAGTTTGCAGCACGATACCGATGACTCCAATCATGGCGGCGTATCCGATCTTGATGTAGATGAGGTATCCAACCACCAGCACTTGCAGAGGAAGGAGCCAGATGAAGTGCGTGTAGATGAAGGCGTAGTCGAAGCGGTTGACGTCATTTGAGAGGAGGTTCACCACTTGACCGGCAGTTGTTTGTGCGAGCGCTCCGGAACTCATACGCATCACCTGGGAATTATTTAGATGTGACAGTTTGCAGTGAGAGAGATGATATGCTCGTTTATGAGGACTTTTTCAAGCGAGTTTTTTTCAGACTGTGGATAAGGTTTACAAACTAAGGAAGAGTTAATGATATGCAAAATTTGTCATATTGTAACGTAACAGAGCAAAGACTTTGTTGTGATAACAAAAAAAAGCTACCTCAGAACACAGAATTATAATAACTGACTATTTTGTTACTAATGATTGTAAGATAACCAAGGATTTTTATTTCATCCCTCTCTTTAGGTACTATATAATATTTCCATGAAGATAACCTACAAACAGTTTTGTAGTTCTTTTACCTCTGTAGGGGTCACTGCAACTGAAAAAGTTTAGCTTTCAGGCAAATGATCCAGCCTTTAATAATGAGGTAAAGGGTTCGTTATACCATGTAATACACAAATAATGTCAAAACACCATAAATCATCGTCAATAAAGTCTATTTAAGACATCGAATCTATATTATAGTAGAACATACCCTCAGTAAATGCCACAAATTGTGCCGGCTTTAGTCAAAATTGCATAATAGGTCGTGAAGAAGCCAATTGTAGCTCATGTAGATTGTCAATGTAGGAAGGTCATGCCAGTCTGACTAACCAGGAAATACGCTGAGATGGGAAAGAATTCGAGATTACGATCCAACGCCATTTTGTTCGGTACTAGTTTTGTTGTTGTCTTCCATTATGTGAATGTTTTATAAAGTGTGGTAAACTATGGTATTTTCCAATAGGTTAAGCGACGAATCCATATAGATTTATTAATTTTGCCAAAACGGATGTTAACGTGACTGTATCTTTAATGTAGACAATAAAAAATCTAAATTAATTTTATTAAGGCCAGCGCTAACTGCTCTTGCCAGCTGCCGCTGAGTTGGTGTTAGGCTTTAAACTATCTCCATACCAAATTAGATCCAACAAACTCTTCAACCGTTTGAACGTGAAAATGTACTAAACGCATAAACTTTTGCCTGTTTATTATTAGTGGAAGGGATAGTTTGAATTTGAAGCAATTTAAAAGATACCTACTTAATATTAAATCGTTTAAATTAGAAACGCTAATGTTGAGATTAATTTCTAAAAAGTCCAATAAACATTTACTTATTTACGAGTATGCCTTACCTTTCTATATATAAGTGAGCAGGCAGCAATCCTGACTTTCATTCCGAACTGCTGCGTAGAGTAGGCGCTGTGGTGGTTCAGGAAGGCGATGGCCAAGGACATCATGATGACGACGCAGGCGCAATACACCGCCTGCTGGTACGTCATGCTGGACCCTGGCTCCCAATACGCCAGCATCATGCTGAGCGCGACTGGTTGGAAAGGTCTGTTAATGAGAGGGATTCAATGCATATTTGAGGGCCAGGGGACCCAGTGTTATACATATTATAAACTAGTGGACACCCGCGGCTTCGCTCGCATTATTTTGAGATAAAAAGGTTTAAAATGAACATAACTTTTTTACTTACGAACCGATTGAAATGAAACAAACACTAAATGTTAAGTTGAAAATGCACCAACATGTTAGTGAAAACCGTAGACAAATCGGTTCAGCCATTTTCGAGTCTATAACGAACAAACATACCGTCAGACAAACAGAAATTTATTTTTGAAACATGATTTTTGTTTTCTGTTGCATCAATAAAGACCACTCAACTATTTTTTTCCTTTATCTTCAATGTACAGACACCGACCGGTTACAGTTTTATTGTATGTATAGATGTTTAACAGTGTGTAAAAATGTCTTACAAAAAATAATGAGCAGTAATTTTTGTTATGGCTTTAAAATGGCTCAAAACTAACTAATGGTCTGAGCTTCTTCTTATCGAATGAGAGTGGCCAACTCTGGTGTCGAGAGTTAATCAAGCCGCCCTAAGGGCTTCTGACATGGCTTAACGACTGCCGTACTATGACAAACAGCAGGGACCTACAATTACCGTGTCGTCTGACCCACGGAAGAAAACATAGGATAGATTTGCTACTTTTTATATATCTTACTTAATGCCTACTCGTAAAGGTATTTAATTTCATTTGAATTATTGCCTTCTCGTATATGTATAGCTGCTTTCATTACAAAAGATAATCGTTTAACAGTTAATTAGATATTTTTTTATATGTAGGTACATAATGTTAAATCATAAATAATATTATAATGCAGATATGCATTATTAATTTGTGTAAATTGTTTTTGTGATTCACGTTTAGTTTCACGTGTAAATATAAGTAAACGAGAATTTATTACTTGAAGTAATATTAAATTCATTAGTTAGGTACTAGTTAATTTTTTATCTGTGGGTAAAATAAATTTACACATATATATACATTTTAGTTGAAACAGGCGGCATTATATTTTAGTATAAGCTAAACAACCAAAAAGTTACAGAGTTACTTTCATTAAATACTTATAGAATAGTTACCTCAGAATACAGAATAGTAACCTACAAATACAAACCATCAAATAAAATAATCAATGTCCGTTTCAATACATTCGCTATAGCCAGTATCATCACGAATTAAAATCCTCACAAAATCCGTAAATGTTTTGTTTTCGAACTTGAGTTTTCCACACAATTTTCCATAAAAGCCGGGCGGAAGATCTCACAAACTACTCCAAGCTAATTCAGTTATTGCGTGGCTGCTTCAATAACGACATGGCAAGATGAGTTTGCGCAATTAATAGGACTTCTGCCGGCTTTTTTACTGACGTTAAGCTATCATTCAACGCCATAGAACAAAGATGTGTGAATTTAGACGGTTTTTTTCCAAAACAAGAGAGGTTCCTTGATTTCTACCAAAATGTAGGCTATTATATATTCAATATTTTAACTAAAACGGTTTTCACTCACGTGTAGGTAATTCGCGTGTATCGTTTACGCGTTTCGGATGTTATGACATCCATCTTCAGAACGTATGTTCTATGTGTATGTTTAATATTAAAATATTGTATATTTATTATTTATATTGTATTATTATACTACCCTCCTATTTGACGTAAAACGTCGGAACAAAAGCTGAAGTTTTACGTCATATAGGAGGGTGAGATCTTGTATCTCTACTACTGACTAATTCAATACAAAACAGTTACCTAAACAGTAATTTGTTTGATGTATTTTCTGTAGATATGTATTGTAAATTCACCAATCACAGATATCCTAAGCCTTATAATATTGATAGTTTCATTCTGAGTGATTTTTTTTGTCGTGAAAGTCACTCTCAACGTATAAAAAATCTAGTCCATTTCTTATCACTATTTTTTAGCTCCAATTAGTTACAGCATAGTAAACTAGATGTCACTATACAGGAGTCAGTTACAGCATAGTAAACTAGATGTCACTATACAGGAGTCAGTTACAGCATAGTAAACTAGATGTCACTATACAGGAGTCAGTTACAGCATAGTAAACTAGATGTCACTATACAGGAGTCAGTTACAGCATAGTAAACTAGATGTCACTATACAGGAGTCAGTTACAGCATAGTAAACTAGATGTCACTATACAGGAGTCAGTTACAGCATAGTAAACTAGATGTCACTATACAGGAGTCAGAAATAGACCTAGTGTGATATCGAGTTTTTGTCTACTAGCGCCCTACACTACACCCTTAAGCCCTAATTTGTAATGTAATCTTTTTACATATAATTTTACCTATATTCCGTTAATTAATTAAATCCTACAACTTACTTGAGCAGCAGAGCCTGTATAAGGAACATGATTCCAGAAGGCATGTAACTCATCCAGAAAGCCTTGGCCATGGCGCGAAGTAAAGATGGCTTCCGACCTTGCTTATTTGCCAGCGCTATTTCTTCCAGCCATTTTCTGAAAAAAAAAGATAGGAGAATATGAAGTAAATTGCTCATGGAAAACAAATGGAAATTAATTGAAATCAAATTTACTAAGTTCTAGAACAAAGTGTATAACAGTAACTAACAGTGACAGTATTTGCCAAAACCGTTACAAAAGAATGAGAGTGGCCAACTCTGGTGTCGAGAGTTTTCAAACCGCCCTAAGGGCTTCTGACATGGCTTAACGGCTGCCGTATTAGACAAACAGCCGGGACCTACAATTTAAAGTGTCATCCGACCCACGTAAGTTTGTATGAAAGTGGCTTACTCCGGTGTCAGAGTTTTCAAACCGCCGTCCTAAGATGGTGATTGATGGATATCACCATAGAGTAATATAATTTGACTATTACCTACATGTGCAATACTTTTTAGGGAAATTTAATGAATAAAAAAAATAACAATCATTTATAAAATAAATAATTGACAGGCATTAGGGAAAAAATATTATAAAACTTTTTTAATTCTGCGATAAAAACAATCGTAAACATATCGAACAATGACATTGATCCACAAGAGTAGGTAAGTATATAGGTATGTATACTATGTATATAGTAGGTATAGGTATACGTCGGAAATTACTGGCTATGTTTATTGTTATCATCAAGTACAAACCATACTTTACAAGGTTCTTTGATCGAGCATCTATCGGTAACATTTTAGAATGTATTCAGGATTGTTTAAAACTATTAATTGCTGAAACCATTTTGTACACTCCTTCTTCTTATCCAATAACAGTGGCAAAATCTAGTGTCAAGAGTTTTTCAAGCCGCCCTAAGGCTTCTGACTTACTCTCTTTCTCTCTTCTCATTTCTGTAGTTAGTTTAAATTTTTAGATCAATTAAGTTATGTTTATTCAGTAGATACATAATAATACTTTATATTGAACTAGTAGGTGCTCGCGGCTTCGCTCGCATTAAGAAGTAAACTTGCATCCCCTATTTCACCCCTTTAAAAGTTGCATTTCCAAAAATCCTTTCTTTGCGGATGCCTACGTTATAACATCTACCTTCATTCCAAATTTCAGCTCAATCCGTCCAGTGGTTTGGGCTGTGCGTTGATAGATCACTATATCAGTCAGTCAGTCAATCAGTCAGTCAGTCAGTCACCTTTGAGTTTTATATTATAAAGATATCTCATGACTTACATACATTGAATTTTAAATCGACTCAAGCCAAGATTAATCACATATTGCGATTTAGAATAAAGTTAGGTTTAAGTAATGGTTAAGTTTATTAACCTTGAAGCATTAAATAAATGTGTACTAACATGCTACCTGCAGTTAAAATTATAGCTATACATTTTAAAGTCATAAAATTGCCACAGCAACCATGAAAAAACTTCCATTTAACAAATAGTCAGAGGTCAATTTATATCTACAGACATTCAACGTGGCAGACATGGGCAATATCTTGTTTACTAGGCAATTGCGTGGCTAAAAGTACGACTTATGTGCATTCAAAAAAGTTCGTAATTATAAGATTGGTAAGTCCTAGGGTAACTCCTATTATTGTTTAACGATTTCTGTATGAGTGAATTTAACCTGTCACCGATCTAAATTCTAGAAAAACATTATTCATGTCTGCAACGACAAATCTCTGGCCTGTCACGTTTATTATCGGCAGATATAAACGTACCTTAACGTGTTTATGATATCATCATTTTTGACTTTTAAATTGTAAGCACAATCACGAGCGAGTCAACATAAGTTCATTACTTGCGTTCCTACTGTACTTGAATACCAAATAGTATTTACATTTGCATTGAGTACATGTCTAAGTACGCAAAGTCGAATAAAACCTAAATAAAGACTTGGGCACTGTTTGCGTACTCTTTGAATGTAGATAGATAGATATAGGTATCTTTAAATTGATATGAAAAATGTACTGGCAGTGAGACAGGTCCTAAAAGTATTCTTATTATAATTGTCATGTATAATTTGAAGAGATTAAAAGCTAAAGAATTGTACTAACAATACTAATCCTCGAATGAAGTATGTATCTAATTTATATCCACTATCGTAATTTCTGTCTGAAATCATGCGTTTCTTTATGTACAATAGTGTACATAGAGTAGAAGAACAAAGAAGAAGACAAGGGTATGGCGTTTCATGGTTATTTTTACTAATCTCTTATTCTTCTTCTTATCGAATGAGAGTGACCAACTCTGGTGTCAGGAGTTTATCAAGTCACCCTAAGGGCCTCTGACATGGCTTTACGACTGCCGTTCTAGACAAACAGCCGGTACTTATCGTCCGGTGACGCAGCAATGGTAGCATTTGGCAACAAGCTGCATAGTCTTAAAAAAATACTAACAACCGGAACCTACAATTTAACGTGTCATCCGACCCATGGTACTAATGGTTAATGTTGTACTTTTAATATTTTGGCGAAAAAGAAGTAGCGGCAATACCTACCAACTATATATTTGGCCTACATTTAAAATGTACAAGTTTTAGTGCTGAATATGTTAGCAGTGTATGCGAAAGTGTTCCCAAGTGGGTGAAATTGTGTTTTTACGTAAAATATGCGTAATTTAAAGTCGTGCAAGTGGCTAGGTGTCGCCTGACGCCGCCGTGCCGCAGACGCATATGAATCGACCATGCGGGGGATAACACCGGTTGTAAAATAACATGTATTACGATTAAAATATATTGCCAAATGTTTACCATGAAATGTATATCCCGAACAACACAGCGCACAGCATAAAATAATAATTTAAGTTTACATATACTTATGTATCGCTTTTTAAAATAGATGTAAGGAACATGCGCGTAGGTTTTTAAATTAACTAAAAAAGACGATTTAGTACATACTTAGGAGTTTAGGACCGCTAAGAAAAAAAAATGTTAAACACATATCTTTATCCTCTTTTGCGTTTTGCACATAATTTTTAGCCTAGATTTTTTGCGTTTTCGTAACTTTGGCAATGATGCTTAACCATGATGATTCCAGTTCGTGGTAGCCCCCGTGGTCGTGACACTGTTTATAAAACATGCCGATCGGATCGTGAGAGATTCACTCACTTTATTGTTACAAGCTGTGACAGGAATTCGGATACCTACTAATTAAGTGTGCAAATAATTTAACTATGATTTTAGTTTTATTTGGTAACTAGTGGGTGCTCGCGGCTACGCTCGCATTAAGAAGTAAAACTTGCATCCCCTATTTCACCCTTTTAAAAGTGGCATTTCCAAAAATCCTTTCTCAGCGGATGCCTACGTCATAACATCTACCTTAATTCCCAATTTCAGCCCAATCCGTCCAGTGGTTTGGGCTGTGCGTTGATATTACACTATATCAGTCAGTCACCATTGAGTTTTATATATTTAGATTACATTAATATCTTTTTGTTATGTAACGGAAATGATTAATTGCAGTTTTTTATTATTGCAAATCTTGATATGATACTCAAAACTCGGTCAAAGGTCATGAAAACAAACTTCGGGAAAAAACAGTGTGAAATATGATGCTACTTGCAGACATATACAGATCAAAAGGTTCAAACTTTTAACACCCCTCTTTTAGAATCAAAAGTTATTATTTGATAGTTCAAATTCAAATTCATTTATTCGTTTGCGAAACATGGGTACATATTAAAAGGTCTTACAATGATAATTAAGAGCGCCACATTTCAGCCATCGCCATGAAACACAGTTTCTATTGACTAAGTACTTATATTTAATAATTATCACAATTTGAATCACAAAGATAATACGAGATAAATAAATAAAATTAGGAAAACAAATCATTATATACCTTCATAACCAAAAAAATACATCTGTCATTTTACAATTACAAATCCAGCTGTCAAATAAAGTAGTACTAGTAGGTACTTGTAAGCAAACCTTATTAATAAATAAAGGAGTCTAACCTGATAACGTAAAACTCTTTGGTAACGAGAGACTTTTTAAAAAGTAAAACCAATGAGAGTTGCAAGATTGACAGTTTTAGATTATTATTATCGTCGCCTTGGAAATAGCCGACTGTAAAAGAATTGTACTGTGGTATCAATGAAATGGAAAATAAGAAATATATCTGTTTTTTCATGTAAATCTTTGTTTAATTATTCCTAGGTTAGCGTAGAGCCTACATCCTAGTTGGAAGTTTTTTTTTTAATTGTATTCACGGACAAAATGAGTGCCCTTATTTTATCTTACTCATTTATTCCAGTTCTCGCTTTTATACCTCTCGCACTTTTACGCTTCATAGTGAAGTATTTTTCCTTCATCCTTCATAAGTTATTAATTGATGCAAGTAGTTCACTAAATGATAACCGGTTAGATACCAAGTATATAGTTATTAGTAAAACTAACATGATGTCAATGAGAAGACACAAAAAATAGAACCGTGTTTAAAAGCTTCGGGTTTTTGTGTCACGATACGACTGACCTCAAAACTTTTTGTCTCGTATGTACTTGAGCTTTTATTTGTCTAATTTAATGTGTACATGGTTATATGAATTTAGTTAAATAAACATACATTATACGTTTGTACAATTTATACATGTACATGAATAATAAAAAAATACAGTTTCTGATTTTATTGAAATATATTAATCGTATAAATTATAATAAATTATCGTTTCTGTTTAGGTACTTTATTATTTTCTCAAATTTAGGCACAAAAATGTATGACACTTCAGACCTATTTATTGTTCCCCAACATAGGTATTGTGCTTTTTTAATACAGAATTCGTGCATACAGTGTAGCATAGTTTTTTTCTGAAACATGTAAAACGACTTAAGACGGAATAACGCTGTATATATCTATAAGTAGGTACTTAAAGTAAATGCAGCTAAACTAACGCTGTGCAGGTTTAAAACATGAGGCTATTATTATGTTAAAGGACGTTCAAGATGGTATATAAGATAGCACATCATTAATGCCATTTTCAGTATTTTATGCTACTACTCTGCATTTTTATTAAAATACATAATTAGATTCTTTGCTTTTATATTTGCGGAAGTTAGCGAAAATTTATTGTTTAGATTTAATAAGTTAGTTATAACTAAACAGCAAGATTTTATATTACTTTTCTTAGGCCAATAACATTAAATTAATTCATTGTTATACAGTATTAAACAGGGAATTATTATTTTAAGATAATTATTGTGCTGTTACTGGGTTACAAAATATTATGATGTTGTCTATTGTTATTTGAAATTTCATTAAGAATGAAGAAATTAATTTACAGAATTAATGAAATTGTATTTAAATAGGATTAGAATTAACCAATTACTAAAAAAGGTAAGGTAAGATGGACAAAAAATTCGTTAGCTAACTATAATCTATACTAATATAGGTATTATAAAGCTGAAGAGTTTGTTTGTTTGTTTGAACGCGCTAATCTCAGGAACTACTGGTGCGAATTGAAAAATTCTTTTTGTGTTGAATAGACCATTTATCGAGGAAGGCTTTAAGCTATATAACATCACGCTGCAACTAATAGGAGCGAAGAAACAATGGAAAATGTGGAAAAAACGGGGAACATTATTCATCTTTGAGGGCTTCCGTAGCGTGCGCTGCGAAAACGGTTCAAGATATCAAAAAATATGTATAAAAGAATTATTCTTCTTAAAATGATCTAAGAAAATGTCCGCAAAAGTATATGTCTATCTTTTAAGATTAACTCACTAGAACCGTTTTTATAGTTATAACTATTCCACGCGGACAAAGTCGCGCGCACCAGCTAGTATACCTACAATATACAGGGTAACTTTTAGATTTCATGGCTAGCGCCCGTAGCTCAGCTAGCGGAGGCAATCACATGCGATTACCAATGTTCCTTGGATGGGTGCAAAAAAAGGGGTTTTCCATTTTGGCCGCTTCCGTGGATTGGATCATTCGCTTAACTGTACGTAGGTTCGCTAAATCGTTACGCCATACCAGAGGCCCCTGGATTGGTTCGGAAACTCTGACAGCATTGTATTATGGTACAAAAACAGAAAATTGGCAGAGTTTTCAACCCGCTCTAGGGGCCTCGGACATGACTGCCGACTGCCGTACTATACAAATAGCCTAGTAATTCCACTATATATTATGGTAATTATTATTTGGTCGGTCGGGTTGACCCAGCATCAACAATCACCTACACTCGTTGACACACAAACGCCGGTCATGTGACAGTCGACACCTGTCACCAAACTATACTATAGAAAAACAAACAAGTGGACTAAATCATATTATATTTTATGTATACCTAGTATACATACCTACTCTTACTATACCTACTCATAATTTAGGTTCTCTAGAACTTTGTAGAAGAAAGTGAATGTAACTAATGAAGGTATATGATGCTAAACTTTAAGCTTAAGTTGTCTAACTAAAATTATCAAGTTCCCATGATTTACCGGAATATTTATTATTTATAGGTCAAAGTTTGTGAGTGTGTCTGTTTTTTAGTTCTTCACGCGTTATTATAGTTACATATAAACCTACCTCTTGAATCACTCTATCCATTAAACAAAACTGCATCAAAATCCGTTGTGCTGTTTTAAAGATCCCTAAACATACATACATATTACATACAGATACAGAGACAGACGCGGAAAGCGACTTTGCTTTATAGTGAAGTGATTTATTCAACACTAGTGGGTGCTCGCGGCTTCGCTCGCATTAAGAAGTAAAACTTGCATCCCCTATTTCCTCCCTTTAAAAGTGGCATTTTCAAAAATCCTTTCTTAGCGGATGCCTACGTCATAACATCTACCTTCATTCTAAATTTCAGCCCAATCCGTCCAGTGGTTTGGGCTGTGCGTTGATAGATCACTATATCAGTCAGTCAGTCACCTTTGAGTTTTATATGTTTAGATTGGTAGGCTGACGAATAAAATTATAAGTTACTATTACTGATTGTTCCGTTATATCTACCACGTACGTATAGGAAGCTAGTTTTATTCAATAAACAAAAAAAAACACGTAAGAATAAAATATATGTAACTAATTAGCTATTCAGCGGGGCAATGCAGCCAGCGTTTTGGGTACGCTGCCTTTTGAAAAAGTAGATTAGGTTGTTTATATATATATTTTATTCGTATTGGATGGAGGAGGATGTTTCGATATGATTTATAAAAAAAAAACCTAGTAGGTATTATGTACGGATGTGCTGCATGTATCGCCAGGTGACATGGCCAGATGAGTTAGGTGACAAGTTATGGAGTGCGTGTGGCATTCCAATGCTAATACACAATCACGTTTTACGGCCGTGAGGTGAACTATTATAATCTGTGCTTATTTTGTTTTAGAAGCACCTCGTGGATTGTTACTTGTAATTTGTGGTATTATCAATAATTAATTTGTATTTGTATTTGTACTAATAAAAACGAGCTAAAGTTGAAAAAAGCTTGTGCTATCAATATTTATTTAAAAAAATAAAAAACATAGGTTCATAATAGTGCCGATTTAATTCATATCTTGGTCCAACTGTTTTATTTATGTGTAATAAAATCTAGGTTAAACTTTTACATGTAACTGTCTCTAACTGTACGGAATATGAAACTTTAGAACTCTATGTTAGGTACCTTTTATCCTAGGAATTACTTTCTCCAATACTTTTTTATCTTGACTCATTTATTTACTTACTAGGTAAACAAGCTTATTCTTGCCTACAATGGTACATAGCATTAGATAGTCAGTAGTCAAATGATCGTAACCCAATACATGATTTCCAATCTGCCTTCAACTGATTTCTGATAACTCATTGATAAATCTAAACCAGTAGAATATTTCTATAGTAACTTACGTACACTTGGAGATGACGCATTCAACTAAAATAAATTAAATGAATAGTTGAATATTAAAATAGCCCTTCAATCGAGTAAATTACCTCGCACGATGGGACAGATTTAAGTCAGTTTTATTTCTCGCTATAACAATACAAAAAAAGGAAAAACCCGTTGCCGTAAATTACAGTAAAATTCAATTAAATTAAAAAATATACACATAGGATTTAACTAGAGGCTAGAATTACAACAACGAACGAGGAATCATAATAAGTTGCGTGTGTTTGAGTATATTCTGATACCATTGATCAATAGATTTTATAGGTATTGCTAACACACGCAAATATTGCAACTTGCACATTTGTTCAAATAATAGAAACCTTTTGTTAAGAAAGTAATAACAACTGTTTACGCGTTTAATTAATAGACTATGGGTGAATTGAATATGCCAAGAAACTTTAATTTTACACTTCAATTGTTTGGTGAGGGAGATGGCAACCAATTTGCATAGTTTTAAGTAGGTACCTATTTTTTGTCATGCTATCCATCAGGTATAAGACTTGCCCGCGTTTGATTAGATATATTTTTTTTTTTTTTTAAATTTGTTGTGATCAGCAGTATTCGAACCTTCACCTTTATCGGAAACTCTGTTTTTGTTTCTATTCAATTGAAATTTAGATAAGGTAAACGTCTGATGCCACAGTCGATTCACAGCCAGGCGCGGAAATTTCGGACTAAACGGCCAGTGATGATAAGTTTATGAATAAACTTAGGACCACTCGCACAATCTGTGCAGGTGGGTAAGTTTTAAAAAAACTTTTTTTTTTTTTTACGTGGGATAGGTTTACATTTGACTACAGCCTGCTTGATGTTAAGCATTGCTGCAGCCTAGGGTGTAACACGTTTACCTAGAAGATACCTATTAACTCTAGATTTGAAAACCCCTGGATTGTAGTTCGCAGGAAACACAGCGTATAGGTATGTATAACTACAACTTTGCTAGTAGTCAGGTGTTAAGATATTGAGATTGGAACAGGCAAGTATAGGAACAATATTATATTCAAATATGTATTATGTATAGGTAACTATTTGCAATGCAATATCTTACTCAGGTACTTGGTAATATCAATTCACAAAACCCAGCATGAATGCAATTAAGTAGATCTAGGTAAGTACTGAATGTTAATAACTTCCACATTTTATCCCGTTTTTATTGCCAATAACTAACTAATATTTACATATATTTCACAAGTATATACAAAACAGACTTAAACATACAGAAAAAGTAACAAAAAACAAACAGATATTTACAAAAAATTCAGCACACGGTCCATGTTGTCGCTGTGCGGCAAGGATCCCAGGATGCTGGCAGTATTTCCTCTTTGAATAGAAAGACTCAATCGTTGAGAAAAATAGCTGCCAGCCCTGAGATCTCCTGTGGCAAGGACCATACTTCCACATGCATATTTACTAACTTACATTATGCACTATTGTGCTTAGTTGCGGCGAAGAGTAAAAATTATATTTTGTGTTTGTGCTCTTAAAATTATCCCAGAGCAATGTATTGAAGAATTTTCTAGGGCTAATATCATCTTTGTGTGCATCTAGACCAACCACAGATTTGATAAAATAATTAAATACTATGTAGATAATATTTTAATACATAATATTTTAATTGGTAACTACTTACTTAGTAAGTATACGTGTCGCAATGCCCAGTGTCACGGCACACGGTGCGGTCGCATCCGGCGTTTTAACCTTGACCTTCTTTGAGAGGAGATTTGTACACATTTTCACAACCATATCTATTTTGTTATATTTTAATATTATAAAAAAATATACATAGTTATTTTGCTCAAAGAGAAGGATTCTGGGCCTCAAAACACAGGCTAGTTTAGTGTGGGGTCCAGCGAACATATTTACTGTTACAAACTCATAGAGACAATTAAACTAATTGAATGTACATTTAGACTAATTTTCGGGCGATCAAAGATCATTTTGTAGACTTTAGTTTGTTATTCAGTAATTAAAAAAAACAAAGGCATAAAATCTATTATATCTATTATATCTATAGCCAGTTTTATTTAAATAATAATGTAACCTAGAATTTAACTTTTATAAGTTATGTACAAATATTGCTATAGGTACACATAGCAAGTAAAACCGCACCGTATTTTTGTTAAACTTATAGCAAAGCGAAGTGGGCGCCTGCGATACAAGTGTAAACTTAGTGCAGGGCTCACAAGAACACTAACAAACCTTCCTAGGTAAAAAACCGTAACTCTATCTAAGTTTGTAAATATTAGTTTTTAAGGTTTTATGTAATACTTTCAGTTAATAAAATAATTTTGTATTGTATTTGTAAAAAGCAAAGGTACGAGTACTTACGCGTATATGTAAAAAATAACTCGTATATCATCTAGTCGTATCCTATAGTTTTTTATTAATTTTGCATTTTATAATATTTTTTCGGATTAAAACGAGTAAGATAGAAACCGATTAAAAACTTTGATTTCTAAATAAAAATACCTTTGACTTTTTCATCCTGAACAATTTACACAAAGCAGATGTTTCAATATTCTTTTACATGAATTAAATTGCATCCGACCCGCGTAATTATTGTCATTTGCTTAGTTTCTAATTAACTGTGATAAAATAATAATGTTGGCGTGATTGTTGTGTTTGAAATATTGAGGTCGTTGCGTCAACTCTGTTATAATGATTGTGAAGGCTTCTATAAAACATAAATCCGTGTTGCTATGTGATACAATATTATGCATACGGTTTAGGTAATGTTTGAGCACGCTGCTCTCTGCAAAAGGGGTACATACAGCACTGATTTTTAGGCTTTTCTGAGTATTTGTTTTTGTTTAGTGTTGAAGTTGTGTGCAAAATAAGGTGATATTAGACTTAGTTTCAAGCTGCGAATCAGCTTGTCCTCTTGTATTTATGTATTTCTGTTAGAAAAAATGTGAATACAGTTTTAGTTAGGAATGTTTTTTTAATAAATGACCCATTTTTTATGATATGATATGAGTAGAACGCATCTCGAATGAAAACCTTCATGTTTAAATACAGGGACACTAAAAGTTTTGAATTAAATCTAATGAATGTAGTGTTGGTGTAAAACTGCAACATGCAAATCAGTTAATTGGAAATCAACGAAACTTGTAATATGTATTAAATATCATTCAATTAAAGAATATCATATCAAATTAACTCATAAAAGACGATAAGTTTACAATCTTACACACTAAACTGTTATAAGGTAAAATATGTTAATCCGTCATGGTTTTTTACCTTTATTATATTTGCGTCACAAAAACCGATGATAGTTTGAATAGAAACTAGATTCAGAAAGACCTTTCATCACACGGAATGCATAACCGGTTGTAAATCGGACGACTTTGATTTTGAAACACGTGTGATCGTTTTTCTCTTGCAAAAAATCTTGGCGTTGGGAGATTCTTTGAAAATCTTTGGCACTTATATTTTTTCATATTGCATTTGCCATTATAGTTTTAAACTTCCAGCCAAATAAGTCTATGCACAACTTTATCACGTCGTCCCAAGTAGGTACATACCTACCGCTGGATGGAAGGACGGACGTCCCAAGTACCGCTGGAAGGACCAGATAGAGGAGGATCTGCAACAACTCCATGCTACCGAGTGGCAGGAGATGGCGCAGAACCGAGTGGAGTGGCGTCTCTTTGTGTCGGAGGCCAGGATCCACTTTGGGTCGCAGCGCCACAGTAGTAAGTAAGTAAGTACAACTTTTGCATGTCAGTGGCAACGCTTGCATTGTTACAGGACAAAATACAATGCAAGCAATGCCACTGACAGTAGCCTATCATTATCAAAATTCAGGACCCTAGAACCATACCCAAAATAACGATAATCCATCGCTTCGTTGCGGCGTAAAAGCTGGACAAACAGACCAACAAATACACTATCCGCTTTCATATATTTGTATGTACATATAATATATATAAAAAAAGCCCTGGCCGTCAAATAATGAAATGTATAGAAAAGAAATGGACGAAGCTAAGCTACCCGAATCTAAAAGAAGCAGCATGGGATCACAAGAATTTTTGACCACCTGACCTCCGAACTTTAATATGAAGATGGCATCCGATGATAATGATGATAAATGATAACATCCATTACCTATTTAGAGATAAATAAACATCTCACACAAACACATATAAAGAAGTATTATATGATATTGTTATAAATTTGTTTTCAAATTAACAAACATCATAGCTGTTTAAATAAAAAAAAATAAAAAATGAAACTGGGTAAAAAGAAATGAAAACTTTTTATAAAATTATTACATTTATTATTAGGTACAAGTAAGAAACCTAAAAAAGGTCCCCTACAACGTAGGGGGATTAATATTTGTGGAGGAGGAATAAAAAAAATATCTCTAATATTTACTTCTATAAGTAACCAGTAGTAGTAAGATATCTAGAGAATGTGTACGTGATCTTTGTTCTAAAATACACATTCCAACTTGTTATGGATTACGGCCTCCCACAAATATTATATGAAGTGGTTGTATGTAAATTCTTTATTTAAACTTGACTTGCTTTATATAGACCTGATTCATTCACACACAGACCATGTGACTCTTGCATGTATTTAACTACTTTTTAACGTAAACATACGTATATGTGCGTAGTATAGCGTATTAACATACCAGATGATTTTTAGGAAAAAAACGTTACAGTTATTCTATCAAGGTAAAAGTTTAAGTTTAGGTTAAAGTTTAGGGGGAGCGGGGGAGTCACGACACTCATTCATGAGGAAATACAACTCACAGAAAAATAGAGAGAGGTAGAGAGAGAGAAAAGTTGAAAATATATATCTTTTAATACATAGACTCTATTTGTATTCCACTGTCCAGTTAAAAGTGGTTTAGTATAGGAAAAATAAGTTTGAATTTTACAGGTACTATTTACAAAGGGAATCTAGGATATCATTTATTGTAAGGACGGCAAATCTTTGGAATATTCGGAAGCTGTGTTTTCCTGCTATCTACAATCCAGGGGTACTCAAATCTAGAGTTAAAAGGTAACTTCTAGGTAAACATGTTACACCCTAGTCTGCAGCAATGTTTAATATCAGGCCTGCTGTAGTCAAACGTACACCTCTCCCAAGTAAAAAAGTTATTTATAAGTACCTACTATCCTTCTTGGTAAAACCCATCCTATTCAAAGAGGTTGGAATCGAGCCCGAGTTCAAGTAAACAAGGATGTATTTATTGAGCTTGTTCTTCTTGAAGGCTACGTCCATATATGTACCGAGCAGGCAGTACTTGTACGTATGTGGTTTAAAGTTCATGCGAATCATAGCTTTACTTGTTTTACATTGTTGGGCAGGAAAAGTTGTTAACCGACATTAAAAAGAGGTCTGATATTCGGTTGTACGTTTTTTGGTTATGGTTAATCATATGCTACGGTGGTTAAGCTGAATTGTTAGTAGTTTTTTTAAATTACAGCGACAACCACGATAGTTTGTAGATATGTACCTAGGTTTTCAATGAAAAAAAAATTTTTCGTAAACTATGAAATCTATCTAAACCGGATTTATTCATCATATTTAACAGTTACTGTGGTGGTTAAAACTGGTTAGTTTGTACTTTTTTACTTAGTTTTAGAGTAATATTTCTATAGTTTAATATACGATAGGCACATATACAGGGAGTGGGATTCAAATGGCTGGGAATGATGATGATTATTCAATAGTTAGTATGAGAATATGCTCAGGACTTCACTTCTCATTAAGTGAATAAACAGACGTGGGATTTTTTGCTCATAATACTTAGCTACTCAACCGCGAAGTCACCTCTAAACGTACACTATTCACCCAATCAGTACCACAGTCAGTACCTAAACTTGCTTGTATATATGTACTGTAGTGATACTTAAAAATCTAGGAAAATAAAGGCTATTTTATATTATGCTGTTTACATCGCGATGCGTAAACGTACACATTGTGTTACAAATGAAGAAAAAAAGTGCTACAAATTGAATCAGGTAGGTACAATCTCAGGTGGAATTTTTGCAATGACAGTCGATTTTTTTATGTACCAATAGTAGTAGGGGGCATTACCATATCTATAATACGGCTGAGTCCAGCTGAGCGTTCCTCATCAGATACTTCTAACCTTAAATTTTTGATATCAAATGAAGCGGCCCACCAAGTTGAATATTTTGTAAAGGTGGTATGTCTATATTTCTAATAGTTTATATTCTGTCCTTGGAGGAAATTCTGTCTGTCTGTCACATGTATAAAATATGACAATAGAACTTCATGAGAAGAAGTTCTATTGTTATGAGAGTGTCTGTAGTTCTGGGTCTTCTTCTTCACGAAGAGGATGACCCAAAAGATCATACATAGACCAAATAAAAGAGAAAGCAGGTGTCATGTCGCATAAGAAAGTCAAGGAAAATGCAGGAAACCGTGAAGAATGGCACATACTCCACCGACAAGAGCCGAGCTCTTAAATTTTGAAAAAATGAACTTCGTGAGATGTAATATCTATAATAGTGGTTTAATTAATTTTATACACACATTTTTCCTTATCTGAAATTAGGCAGTGCAAAGACTTTGTAAATTTTATTGCAATTTTGATACAAGCTAGCTTCCTTGCAGTGACGCATTTAATTTTATACAACTTCCTTATTTACGTACATTCTAGAATTGTTTTAAATTTTAATATTATTTACTTACTTATGGTACAAGTATGTAATGTATGAACAAATAATATAAATAGAAACGTAATAGCGCAGTATCTGATTATTTTCGTAAATGACTAAACAAACTTGGATATAATTTGTAATGGAGAAAACTTTCACTCTCAGTACTGATAGCTAGTTAGAGTTAGCGTTTAGGTTTTCGTTGTGTATTCGTTAAAACTGTCATGGGGATAATAGTTTATTGTTTTTTTTTTTACATATTTAAGAAATAATTTCTATTATGGGTATAATAGTTTTTTCATTTTTGTTTACTTATTTCAGAAATGATTTCTCATTTCTGCAAATTTTCATACCTTTTCACTTTTTTCAATGAATCAATAAGACCTATTCACAATATCTAAATTAGATGACAAAGTCAGCAACACTGTTTCAAATCCCACCACCTAGAATATTTTTGCACCTTTTCTGCTAACCGTTCGATAATACTAACAATACAAACTAATAAGGCTTTAATGACGCGTTGAAGATGTGGCAATAAAACTGTCTTGAATTTCGTAACGTATACAGTATTTTTTCTATGGTAGAAGGCTGCAAGGTTAGTACGACAAGTTAATTGTCTGTGGTCGAACCTCTATTCTATACTAGTCGACGTTTGCAGCTTCGCTCGCATTATTTCAGAATAAAAAGTAGCCTATGTCGCTCCCAGGACCCCATACTACCTACAAACCAAAAATCATCATCATCCGAACAGCCGTTTTTGCGTGATGCTCGTTTTAATCTATACTAATATTATAAAGCTGAAGAGTTTGTTTGTTTGAACGCGCTAATCTCAGGAACTACTAGTGCGAATTGAAAAATTCTTTTTGTGTTGAATAGACCTTGTATCGAGGAAGGCTTTAGGCTATATAACATCACGCTGCAACTAATAGGAGCGAAGAAATAATTGAAAATGTGGAAAAAAACGGGGAAAATTATTCATCTTTGAGGGCTTACGTTGCGTGCTCTGCGAAAATGGTTCAAGTCGTGGGTAACAGCTATAATTTATAAAGCTGAAGAGGTAGTTTTCAAAAATAAATACAATGCCCAAAATAACTATTCCACGCGGAGGAAGTCGCGCGCACAGCTAGTAAACAGATAAACAGACAAATTTCTAGAAACTGCTGAAACGCGTTCTGTTAGCGATATAAAGTAAAGCCAAACTTTTTCTTTCGAATATCTTCTATGTACAGATTTTGACCCTCTAGCTTTATAGAGGATATTTTCTAGCTTTATTATATGTATATAGATAAAGATGAATAGATAGATTCTATAAAGTGTTTATGTATGTCTTTTCCTGTAACGAAGTAGTTAATAGATTAATTATTAACTTGAGAAATAGTGTATTAGCGATGCCAAGAGATGTTATTCGCGTTAATCTGAGATTAAACAAGCTTTATTATGAAATATTCATAGTCCAGTTTATATAACTAAGTTATTTTTATCCAAATCAAGCAAATGTGCTAAAACATGCTTACGCGTCCTGACACAAACATTAGCCTTAATAATGTTCGTGTAATTCAAGTATGTAAGCTATTTATTTTGTATTATTATTTTATCTTTACCGAGACATACGAAAAAAAACATTTAGTTTGTTTTCAGAAGCATCACCTCTTTTTTGGAACTATTTTTAAAAAGAGTTTTACTTATTTTAGCTGGACGTTTTTTAAGTCGGTTAAAAGTCATTCAATGTAGGTATTTCTTACGTATATTGATATAACTGTGTACTAGAAGTGAGGCGTGATACTCCAATCGTAGACCCGTTGTTTATTGATCTTATCCATTGACTGGCTCGTCGTTTCACAGTTACTAATATCACTTCAAATAAACAAAGTTAACAAACGACTATGGTCCTTATTACGGTAGGAAAAGGTTTACAAATAATAGTATTTTAATATACTAGGTGGTTATGCTTTTCATTGGCAAATATACTAAAGTTTGGCGACACATACTTGAGTGATTTGAGGTCGCGTATTTGGGATGCGGTGAGGTCAATCGTACAGATAAGTGTGTCAAATCTTGTGCTTCCGTGAAACACAAGGCTCTATCGAAGTGTTGTTATTTGTTGTGACTAATAACCGTCAAAGTTTGACCTAACATACGGCCAAAAACAAAGTATTTAAAAAAAGTAGGTATTTTAAAAGTTTTTTTGTGTGTTTTTTTACGGATCGGATACGGATTTCAATAAGTATACTTATAGAATTGTAAGTTTTAATAATTTGATGGATTCTCTACTCACAATTCTGAATTTTGAAGTCGCAGAAATGAACATAATTATTAACTTTTTAGTGACATATGAAGTCGGTTTTGGATTTTATTGAAATAAATTTTATCAGTAGGTACTACGAATTTTCGTAATAGAAAATGCTGCCTAAGAAGCTTTACATTTTCGTTCGTAAGAGAGTGACCAACTCCGGAGTCAAGAGTTTTTAAACTGCACTAGAACTTTTGAGGCTTTCACATTTCATTATTTCATAAGTTATTAAAAGTAACTTATAACATATTTTTTTTACATGCCTAATCCAGTTAATAAACTGACAGGTAGATAATTCAACCAGTTTATTGTCGGATAGGCAATGTAGCAATTGATGTAAATAATAAAGCGGCGATCATAGTACGGGCAGTGTGGTAATGCTGGGATAATCACCACACAATGATACCATGCAAATCACAGGAGGTTACCATTTGATTCGCAGCCAATGATGAATCGGAAGAATGATTGCAATAGTTCTTTACCCAACAGCTAATAAGTGGATTAATTTGAATGCGATTTGCATCAATTACATTTCGTTAACAATGAAATTTAACAGAACTTTGAACAAAATTGAACTGTCCGTAGTACAGCTGGTGGAGGCAATCGCATGCGATTACCAATGTTAAGCAAAGGAGGCATTCCATTTTGGGCGCTTCTGTGGGTCGGATGACACGTTAAACTGTAGGTCCCAGCTGTACGGTCATTAAACCATGTCAGAGGCCCTTCGGGAGGCTTGATAAACTCTCGAGACCAGAGTTGGCCACTCTCATTCGATAATTTTTTTTTGTAGATGTTCTTTTCGAGCACCCCAAATTTGGATAGCGTCAACAAACGATTTTTAAAAGTTATAATAAAACGACAACCACAATGACTTTATGACTAAGTGTAGCCCCCGGCTAGCCTTGTGTCGATGCTCTAGTAACTGCAGCGAGCCGGCTGAGCCTGGATACTAGTATAATGCCTCCATTACGATTGTATTATGTTACGTTATTCACAAACTGAAATCCCTAAAATCAACTTAATGCTAATTTACCACTTGAACACATGAAATAAACACTTTTTTCCACGAAAAATTCAAATAGTCGAATTCAACGGAATTTATGATGTTACGACGCCCGCACACAAGAAAAGAATGAGGTTTGACAGGAGGACGGCGCTACAGGCGCGACATTGACAGTGACATTAGTTCAAAAGTTTTTTTTGTGTTTTTATTTTCACAGCTATAAAAAGTGTGGCGCCTAGTACATACAGAAGTGAGACTACATAGTTAATAAGGAAATCTCGAGCATGTAACGTCGTCGTAGTATAATATGTCTGATACGCATACGCAAACACACACACAAATATAAAAAAATCCAAAAAAATTGCATTAATTCAAGACATTATCTTTATTCCTTTTAATTTTTTCCCCCATTTGTCCATGAACTGCGAAATAATTGAAATGTAGTAGGAAACAAAGTCCTTACATAAGGCTAGTAAGTACATAATATGTTAATGCCTATTACATACTTATATACATGGCTCTGAGTCAGTGTAATTAAAGCTTTAAAGGCAATAAATATGTACGACACGTGGTTAGTGTCGTGAGTTACTCGTGTGTCTACTTGCAGGCTGTTGAACGTCATTCATTAACTACGACATTAATTAGTTTCATAATCAGTTTGTTATGTTATGTCCATCCAAAAGGTTGCCCGGAAGAAATCGCCTGAATCGAATTTGTAATTTCTTTTATTTATGGTGGACCTTAAAGTTATATTCTTTTCTGTTCTATCATCATCCACAGCCTTCTCGATCCCACTGCTAGGCATAGGCCTCTCTTTGAATGTGCCAGCTGCGTCGATCTTGAGCAGAGCTCATCCATAAAGAACCCGCGACTCGAATAATGTCGTCGACCCATCTCGCTGCCGGACGACCCAATCTTCGTCTGCAAGTCAAGTCGTTCTTGTTCTTTATTAGTTTAACAATATTTTTATATTTTATTTTATATATATTCCACAAAAATATACAAAAATGACTTAAACATACAGAAAAACTTATAAAAAACAGATATTTTCAAAAAATTCAGCACACCGTCCATGGAGTCGCTGTGCGGCAGGGATCCCAGGATGCTGGCAGTATTTCCTCTTTGAATGGAAATTAATAATATATTATTTTTATATTATAATAAGGCCCAAGAAAGGCGGAACGTTTTTAAACGTTTATCCAACATTTGGTTTTAACATTGTTTTTTGGTGTATGACTCGTTTATTAATGTTAACCCACTGACTGGACCTACTGAACCTAGGAACCTAAAAAATCGACTTCTGTGAACTTATCCATTAGCAAAGAATACGTCTTAGGTCTACAAGTACAAGTTAGTTTGTAAGATTACTTAAGTAATGGTCTATTTGTATTGTATAATTCTGTACTGAATTGGCTATCATAACTGTACTTTTAATATACCTACTTATATTGATAAATAAATGAAATGAAATGAAGGCCAAAGTAAGTGGTTGTGGAGTCATCGAGAATTATATGATTAAACGACAAAGGCAGACAGAATCTCTGCGAATGGGAAGTGTTAATCTACTCCTTTAACTGACCCGGGGGGTAACTAATCGCATTATGAGACATTCTTTCTATCACCTCTCCAGACTTCTAAATAAGACAAAAGGGTAAAGTTTATGTGTTTTTGTAATTTGAAAAAAGTATTATAGTTAAAAATAAATTCATTTTTGACAGGTCAGGTTTTATATCCACTCTTTCTTTTTTACTTCTTAATATTATTTATTCTATTTATCAAAGCTAAATTAAAACGCAGCATTTTACAAAAAATCATCACTAACACTATCTCCATCATGGTTTCCTTCAGTAGTTCCATTGACTCTTTAACGCATTATGTACATTACATTGCCTGTGTCACCCGTGTTACCACTGAGTTACCGCTGAGTTACTCACCACCTCTCCGCAGTTACTAAACCCAATCTTTCTATTAAACAAATTAATTTCGATTACTCTCCGCCGTCACCGTTTACTCCACACAGAACTGAGGACTGCAACGAATTTTCGTGCAATTGTCTTTAATACATATTTTATGATCCACTTTAATGCGGGATAAAATATGGCCTTTGTTATAAGCTAGGATGTAATCTATCTCCATGCGACACGATTTACCAATCGGTTCAGCCCCCTTAGTTCTGAGGCGTATTTTATAGAGCATACTGACCGACATACTGACGCTTACTTAAGGAATAGCAAGACCAATGCACTAGATGGCTCTCTATTCCTGTTATATTACTCCATGGACCAATGTATGGGAGTGACATGACGATGCGTTTCGCGGGGGTAAATTTCACGTCACTCTCTTTTGCGTATGCTTCTTATTTGGATACGTTTGTAGTAAACTCTTTGAGTTGTTAAACCCGTAAGTTAATTCCTCTTTTTACGGTATTAGTGGAAAAGCAGATTATAATGGCGATGAAAAAACCTACCGAAATAATGCTTCGTATAAACCACGTGACTAGAAAGTAGGTATCGTAGTTGCTGAGTTTGAAATAAATTTGTTTATCTAGGTCAAAGGATTACAAAATGTTTTTAAAGATGTCTGCTGTGAAGCAAGTATGAATTTATTTACTTGGATTAATTTGTTACTTAATTGCTGAGATTTTAATAAATCACAATTACGTTATGATCACGTGATTTTAGGAAAGTATAATTTGTCGCTTAATATGTTTCAAATGTGGCGGTTATAGCTTTTAGTTTTGTTGTATATTGATGTATTTATTTATTGATTTATTGATTACAATGAGGCTTTTTCTGACAGCTGAATTAAAAAATAAAAAATGGTGTAAATAATGCTCAACAGGTGGCGTTGTACTTGTATGTTAACAACTGTACAAGCGAGTTCTTAATAGTACGTGGAACGGTATATTACATAAACTTTACAATGTAATTTTATTTATATTCAGTAAATATAAATAAAATTGCATTGTAAAGTTTATGTACTCGTAATATACCGTATAGTATGAGTGAGACAAGTTTTTGGTAAAATTAATTTATTCTGGTAATCAATTTAAATGATGAAAACAGTGCACCGAGATTGAGATTCAAGAGCAATGTGAGTGATGTGAGTGATATTATGACGACACGCCACACTAGTTGTCAAAAAAATGTCAACCATCAACGAAATGACAACAAAAACCATAAATTCTACTTGCTCTTTGGTGTATTTTCACAGTATACAGCGACATCTATTGAACCTATTTTAAACTATTTTTTTTTAATTGGCTCCCGGTAAAAGCCTCATTACTTTGCAGCGACACAACAACAAGCGACATTGTAGCTCAAGATGAAGCATGCTCGAGCTGAAATGGAACTGGGTTATAAGCGAGGCTGCCTAAAAATCATAGTACCAACTGACAAGCTGGGACTCATAATTTAAAGACTGACAACAAACATGACGTATGTATGTACAAGCTTAATTTAATACTATTTTCCAAAACCTCTCGGAGCGCTTGGTTGACGCGACGCATGACCAAAATGCTGGCCTTTTTCTGGCTCAACGTATCAGCATTGCCATCCAGCGTGGTAATGCGGTCAGTATGCTGGGCACGCTGCCCTCTGGTAGTGGGCTGGAGCACTTAGATTATCTTTAGGCTTTTCTAAAGATTTTCTAAGTGCCCCTTTTTGTAGTAGTTAGAAGTAGTATGTTTAGTTTTTCTTCCCTTGTTTTTATATTTTATTATTGTAAATAAAGACTATGTTATTACATTAAGAAAAAAAAAACTCAATTTAACAATTACATATTTTTATTGTCAGTCCACCATGACTGAAAGAAAGCGTATAATAGCAATTTTGACTTTGTTGATCGCGCACGACCACATCAGACATCCGATCTCCGAGCAGGTCCGAAGTCCAATCTAGAGTAGAATTGGTTAATGAGAGCAGTTCCTGTAGTGAAGTTATCGAAGTGCCGCACTCATTGTACCTACATATTACCCAATGAGGCTTGTCATGTCAATTACAAGGAATGGACCGGAAATGTTTGGTACTACACTCGTTGTAAGTTGTAATTCTTATAATAAGCGAACTGTAGGAAGATCTGTGCAACGGTGGTTGGATGGTAGTTGAGAAAGAAAGTTTGAAAGAAAAGAAAAGCAACAAAACAGGGATTCTGCCGTGACACTATTATATTTTGATATTTAAATAAGTATCTAATAAATGTCACGACATAATTTATATAAACCGTGATATAACAACAGAATTTCTACGTTTTTGGTTATACAGTCTTGTCTAGCTTTTAGGGTTCCGTACCCAAAAAGTAAAACGGGACCCTATTACTAAGCCTCCGCTGTCTGTCTGTCTCCAGGCTGTATCTCATAAACCGTGATAGCTAGAAAGCTGAAATTTTCACAATTGATGTATTTCCGTTGCCGCTATAACAACAAATACTAAAATAAAAAAAAAAACGAAGAGCGATCCCCATACATTAGACTGCTCCGTTAGCTTAGTTGGTAGTGGCTCTGCCTTCTAATCTAGGGGTGCGGGTTCGATGCCCGCATGGCACAAGTCATTCTGAATATTAAAATTTGTAATTACTTGTGTTAAGTCTGGTCGTTTCTATGTATAATAAGTATGTATTTACAAAAGAAAAAGTATATATGTATTATATCCGTTATCTAGTACCCATGATACAAGCGTAAGCTTAGTATGGGGCTAGATGGCGCTGTGTAATATGTAAAAAAAAAATACAATAAACGTGTTTTTTTCGTATTTTTTGCTCAATATTAAAAACGGTAACAGGTAGACGCTTCAAATTTTCACAGAATTTTTACTTGTGTATTACCTTTTAAAATAAATAACTAAATAACAATAAAGTTAATATTAAAGGGGGGCTCCCATACAACAAACGTAATTTTTCGAGACTAGTAATTTAATGTTTTTATTTGGACGTCATTGTGGTTTTAACATAAATTAGGAAAACACAAAGCACATGCATCTAAACGTATCATTTGGTTTTTACGCTGAAAATAAATTCTGCGAAATAAAAATGTCTTGTAAACAGTTGTATCACTTATTTGAGTTTTTTATTATCATCAATTTGTGGAGGTTACTCGAATAAGTGCGAAATATTTAGCGCAAGCTGAGATATTATGACAAAGTAAGGCAAATTAGCACAACTACAATATTGTGTTATCTATAAAGGGTAGGTATATCTAAAAAAAATTGTTAGGGTTTTGTATTGACTAAATTTACACTGAAATTGTGATCTAAAAGGAAGCCTGGACGTACCAGCATTTCGATAAGCCCAAAGCTGTGATATATATGCCCAATGTACGAGTATACAACTACATACAGTTCGGTTATCAAAATTACCCATATTAGTTCAGCACAATTCAAGAAATATTAAATACACACACCTACAAACTTCCATCTTTACTATATTACTATGAAATGTGATTATTTTATAAATTCCTTTTATTATTTTAAGTTTCAAGCACACTATAAAGAAACATTGATTGATTGAAGCAACTGATGCAAACAACGTCAATCCTCGAAGATTAACATCGCTAATAACCTATCAAATTACACGCTAACTCGTCTAGACAGGAGCGGTGGGATAAATCTGGCGATCGAAGCCTCGGCCGGAATACCTGAACGACTGGTTCTCGGTTAATGATCCTACGAATAATGATCACTACAGAATTATAACTCCCGAACTGTTTTTTAATACCATTTAATACACTGCAATCAATGCTAGCCTGGAAGAGATCGCTTTTAGCGATAACACTTGTGTCACTTGTGGCACTAGTGTGTTATTTTTAAGTAATTTGTTTCGTGTGTTGCAATAAAAAAAAAAAAACTATCTATTAAATACCTACCTATATGGCATATTTATAAACATTAAGTGATTATCAAATTGTGTATGTAGTGGTTTGGTGTTGAGAACTGTTTTTTCTCGGTAAACTTAGATTTTATGTATAAGATAAGATAAGATAAGATATTTCTTTAATGCACACCAAAAAATTACACGATGAAAGAAATTTAAAAACTATTTTAATGCACATTGGGCATTATTGTATAATGTGTTACAATATAAAAAATTACTCTTTAGAAATGTCGCGTCGGAAATGCTTCCACATTTCATCTCTCTCCAAAACAGCACTCACGCACAAAGCTTGCTTGTGAGTAGTTACGACGCAAATAGCCCAATACTACCGAATCCTTGGTTGCAAGCGGTCTCGCCAGTGACCTGGAAGATGTGAAATTTGGCGTACCCCAGGGAAGTGTGTTAGGCCCCACCCTTTTCTTAGCTTATATCAATGGCCTGTGCGACATGAAACTAGATAATGCTAAGCTAATCTCATTTGCCGATGATACCGCCATAATATGGGATGGAGCTACTTACGATGACGTCACTAACAACGCAAATTCTGGCCTAAGAAAAGTTGTTAGCTGGTTACAAGATAACTTACTTACATTAAACGCAAGCAAAAGTAAAATTATTGTGTTTCGAGTTTCATCTAGAACGAGCCCTAAAATCCCGGTATGTATTAAGCTCCACTCGTGTTCACCGGAAAGCATCGATTGCACTTGTCCAAAACTGGGTCAGGAACAAGACCTAAAATATCTAGGTATCTACATAGATGAGCTCCTCTCGTGGACTAAACAAATCGATGTCCTCAGTGGGCGTATAAGAAAACTGATATTCATATTCAAGAAGCTCAAACACGTAGCGACCAGAAAGACGATACAATTGGTATACACTTCACTCTGTCAGTCTCTACTCAGTTATTGTGTGCCAACATGGGGCTCCGCCTGCACCTCACACCTGCTGCAACTAGAACGAGCCCAAAGGGCCGTACTTAAGGTAGCCTATGGCAAGCATTTTCAGTATCCGACTGAGAAACTACATAGTTTCACCCAAACCCTGTCTGTGCGAAAATTATATGTTCTTTCTGTCATGCTGAGGTTCCATCGTACAGCTAAGACATCTCAAGCACCATCTATAAACAAAGACTCAGCTCGACGAAACCCACTGTGGAAAAAACAGAAATGTAGGATAATGATAGGGTTCAGGAATAACACTTATAGAGGCAGTTACTTATACAATATAATCAACAAAAAGTTAAACATAGTTAACGATAATAAGCGTAGTTGCAAAGAAAAGCTTAAAGCCTTTCTGTCTACTCTAAACTATACAGAGACAGAAGAATTAATCAATCAAAGCTGTATTAGGTAAGCTTCAATCGCGTCAATTATCTCACAATTTAATATTACACTTAGACATAGGTATATTATATACGCACTTAATCAAATACTCACACACTCAGATCTCACATACATACACATAGACATAGATTCAAACACATGTGGTGGGGCTGTCACCCCAGCTTCACTGCCTGGCTGTATTCAGCCCCACCACGCAACAAGCGCACTTCTCGACATCTTACACACAAATACAAATACTAACATATGCATATTAAAAAACTTACTTGCGCCCATGACTTGTTTGTTGTCGGTCTTAAAGATTAATTAAAATCACATTCTTTTATAACTATTGCAATGTAATTGAAGTCATAATTATAATTTTAATTCTATTAATAATGTATTCATTCTATTATAACCTAATGAAATATTTCAAATTACTAATAATAAATATATATAGGATAGAACATAAACATAAGTATGTAATTATTATAATCGTCATTCTGTATTGTGTTGTTTGGATAGATAAACCTACTCTCCTAATAATATTAGTTTCCACGGAAGAACCCTGGCTACTGCAACACAGGGAATCCTACAGCAGTAGTCAGGACACACTATGTAAATATTCTGTGCAGCCTAAATTAAATTGTATTAATTGTATTAATGTAAAAAAAAAATGTACTTTTGGCATAATAAACGATTATTATTATTATTATTATTATTAATTAGCCGTAATGGGTTCAGCCCCACACGTGGAATTATTCTTTTGCTTCAGTTACGTTTCTGTGGCATCATTATTGGTAGTGAGCGGCCTATCAGGCACAATGCAAGTCTATAAAAACCTTAGCATCTTGTAGGAGCTAAATATAAACCATGGGCTAGGGCCTACGATATAGTGTGTGATACAGTAGACAGGTAATTATAGTGAAAATAATCCACAAACCGGATTGTAGGAAGCTGATATTAAAGCTTTAGCTTATTTTTTCTGCCAAAAGTTGTAAAATAAAAGCGGTTGACATGGATGAACCAAACCACTTAATAAAAGCCACTTGCTTTTATTAAGACAGACAATTTATCGAGATATGTACATGAAAACCCTATGTATGGACCAAATTATTCGAATATTCTTTCCTGAGCATCTCTTCGGGTGCAAACTATGCTATGATATAACTATATAACTAGGCTATGACCTAAGACGAAGTTCTTATTTAAAGAGCTTAATTTTAGGAGTCTTTTTCCTAGCTTACTTATGAATTACGAACTAGTTTTTACTACAGATGCGGGAGCGTTGCGCTTAGATGAATAATTTATAAGGACGAGACAAAAAAGTAAATAAATCCACAAGGGAACATGGGATTACTCTATCTTAATAGAAGAAATAAGGAGAGATTCTGCACTAACATTAATATTAATTAAAGTAGGTTCTTCAAGAGTGATTTCATTGGATTATCACAACAAATAAAAAGAGGCTAGTGTAGTAACGAACGAACGGACGTATATATATGTATATAGTTTATATAATAGTTAAAAAACACTATATAACTAAAAACGTTGATATAAAATTTGCTGTTTCATACACTTTTTAACAGGAATTCAACGTTAGACAAAGAATATGACAAGCTGTAATTGTAGTTTCTGAAATCATTGATCGGGAAGGAACGGATTTAATCTATATAATAATAATAATATATAAAACTCCAAGGTGACTGACTGATTGACTGACTGACTGATATAGTAATCTATCAACGCACAGCCCAAACCACTGGACGGATTGGGCTGAAATTAGGAATGAAGGTAGATGTTATGACGTAGGCATCCGCTAAGAAAAGATTTTTGGAAATGCCACTTTTAAAGGGGTGAAATAGTGGATGCAAGTTTTACTTCTTAATGCGAGCGAAGCCGCGAGCACCCACTAGTAACCTATGTAATAAGTATTCGTATCTGCTTGTTTTTGGTCTTTTAGCATAAAAGTTTCAGTTTGGATGATAAAGATAGCCAGTGAAACCACGTGAGACTGCTAATAATCTAAAATTAAATATTAATAAAAAATGTTTGTCTGTTAATAATCGACAAAGACAAAAAATAAGAGCCGTTTGCAACCAAAAAGGTCACAAATAAACAAGGCTCTTTATCTAAAAACGCACGTTACAAGTCGATAATTTTATGCATATTTAACATAACTACTTATTGCTCACGCAAAGATCTGTAATTTACAACGTTCAATGCTGAAGTTGTAAACCTATCTATCAATTCGTGTCCGTGGTGAGTATATAATTAGATGTAGAATGCGTCTGCTAATATTGAATGAATGAGGATAAACTTACGTTTAATTACTAGGAACATAATATAATATGTTTTTTTTTAAATAAGACTTAAACATTACCCGTCTTATTTCAAAACGTGGTTTAAATATTAGAACTTTGAAAATAAAAGTCGGTTGTTCTTGTTGTTCAAACATCACATACAAACAATCAATATGTCAGCTTATTACTTATTATTAGAACGCTGCTTCATTGAAAACATTTTGACAGTTTGATTCAATTCAATTCAATTCCTTTATTAGCTCAAATGTACCTATTACATTTACCCTGTTAAGAGAGGAATTAGGGCGTAGCTAAAATTAAAACTAAAACTAAAATTAAATATTTTAAAATCTAAAACTTAATATAAAATTTAAAATCTTAAACTAGTACCTATGTGTAATACAATATTTTCTTATATTATTTATTATTAATCTATTTTACATTGAGATCATAATTATATCCTATTCCTTATTTTCGTCATTAAAAAAGTCTTCTATTGTGTAGTAGCATTTCTGTATTAAATATAATTTTAGTTTGGTTTGAAAAGTTTTAATATTTTGTTCTTTTTTTATGTAGTTTGGCAGTTTATTGTATATTCGTATAGACATGTAGTATGGCCCTTTCTTGTATATTTCCAGTATTGGTTCCGGAAGTACTATTTTAAATGTTCTGCGTGGATTTGGGTCTATTGTGTAAAGATTGAGATTTTTCCTGACGAAGACAGCATTTTCATATAAGTAAATACAGGGCAAAGTTAGGATTTTTCTTTCTTTGAAGTGTGATCTGCAGCTGGTGCTGATATTAATGTTTGCTATTATTCGGATAAATTTTTTTTGCATAATGAATATCTGTTGGACGTCGGTGCTGTTTCCCCACAATATTACGCCGTAGCGTAGCCAGGCAAAAGCATAGGCGTAATATGCTGTTAATGCTGTTTCGATATTTGTATTGATTTTAAGTATGGAGAGGGCATAAGTGAATTGAGACATTTTAGTTTTTAGTATTGCTATGTGTTCTTTCCAGTTCATGTTTGTATCCATATTGACACCGAGGAATCGACATTTCTTTATTTCTTCCATTTCTAGAGTCGTTGATAATTTTTTTAGGTCGATAGTTTTCCTTTGGTGTGGTAAGTATTGGATTAGTTTACTTTTTTGTGTGTTTATTTCTAAGTTTCGATATGATAGCCATGATTTTATAGTTGATAACGTTTTTATAATATTAGCATGTATTTGAGAGTTGGTACTTGGAGAGCATTTGAATATGAGAGAGATGTCATCTGCAAATAGTGTGCAATGTGTATCTAATAATTTGGGCAACTTGTTAATGTAAATAAGGAAGAGCACACATCCTAGGACGCTGCCTTGGGGGATTGAATGATTGGTTGTTTTCATCTCCGATTGAATTGTTTTAATTTGTCCAGTGTCTGGGCATTGGTGTTCTATTTGGACTAACTGAATCCTGTTTTGTAAGTATGATCTGAGCCAGTTTAATGGTTTGCCTCTTATACCAATATCTGACAGGTCCTTAACAAGTATTTTATGTGAGACTTTATCGTAGGCTTTTGTCATATCTAGGAGTATACTGATGGCAATATGTTTATTTTTTATAGTCTCTAGAATGTCTTGTGTATATTTGAACATGGCAAGCGTTTATTATGACAGCAGAAAACAAACTTTGAACAACAAAAACGGACTGCCTATTTTCAATAAACCACGGTGTAACACGTTTTGTAATAAGACCCGACATCTTTCTTTGAGCATAACGTGGTTTGGATAAAATTGTCTTAACTCTACTGAATCGATTTCCACAAAACTTGGATAGTTGTTTCGTTGCGTTTGTTATCTGTGGTTGTTCCCTTTGTTATAACATGTAGGTACTATATTTAGATTAAAAAAATTAAAACAATTCAAAAATCTGATTTTTTTGGTCAAATAGAACCTTGCAATATACACTTATGAAAATTATAGGCATGTAAGTACTTTACTTTGTGCACTATATCAATTGTGTGCAATTTCTCTAATATCAACATTATGCCCATAGTGCCCAAACAGATCTAATCGATAACGTCTTTTTTTGAAGTCGGGTAAATAACTAACTAGTTACGACTACATTTTGCAACTGTTATATTAAGTTGGCTCAATTTTGGCCAATCCTCAGCGTTTAGGACTATTTAGCAGAAACATGATAATTTGCGTATTTTAGACCCTAGTTACGCACTTTATTTCCTCTAAACGAGACATGATATTGACATGTGCTGCCTTATTAGATTGTTTTTAGTAAAAATTGCTAAAAATACTATATAATACTATGGATGAGGTCTGCACAAAATCGACGGAGCTGGCACATTCAAAGAGAGGCCTATGCCCAGCAGTGGGATAGAGAAGGCTGTGGATGATGATGATGATAATGACTATACAACTGTAATTTTTCTTAGAATATTTTTGTACATTCGAAAATCATAAAAAAACTACTTATACAGAGATCCTTTCGACTGTGCGTTTAAATGAAATCTATACCTACTAATATTATAAAGCTGAAGAGTTTGTTTGTTTGTTTGAACGCGCTAATCTCAGGAACTACTGGTCAGAATTGAAAAAATATTTTTGTGTTGAATATACCATTTATCGAGGAAGGCTTTAGGCAATAAAATATTGCACTGCAACTAATAGGAGCGCAGAAACAATGGAAAATGTGGAAAAAACGGGGAAAATTTGTCATATTTGAGGGCTTCCGTTGCGAGCGCTGCGAAAACGGTTCAAGTCGTGGGTAACAGCTATAATTTATAAAGCTGAAGAGGTTGCAAAAATAAATATGATGCCTAAAATAAACTATTCCGCGCGGACGAAGTCGCGAGCGCAGCTAGTTAGTCATAAAATGTGAAGTTATAAATAGAGTAGGAAGAGTAGGAAGAATATAATTAATAGGTTTCTTCTAGGTAAGCGCGCAAGATCGTAGATTACAACGTTGCTTAACATCAGTCAAGTTGTAGTCAAGCGTGAGCCTATCTCAATAAAAAAAAAACTTAGTAAGCGAGTCAGTATGACCCCAGCGCGATATTAAAATTCTTCGAGTGCCGCGAGCAGCTTTTAGCTAATAGGAAATCATATTTAATTTTATTTATACACATACATACATAAATGTTGTTGTAAAGTATAAATTGCTTAAATGATACTTGTAACCGCAAGTCCAAGTATAAATCCTTCCGTACGATTATTTTGTATTTTTCCTACAAATTATCTACTATCATTTTTCTGTGTTAATATTCAGGAATTTTCGAACATTCATTCTGAACTTTGCTGTACATACAACTTACGAATCATTATTCGTAAAATAATTACCAAGTGATTTTACAAAAATTTATGACTTTGACGTCATGATGTGTATAAAAACGTTTTCATACATAATTCAGAGAGCGTAGGCATAAAGATAATTGTAAAGATTGCTCGATGTAATTATTATTGTTGTACATTATGATATTGATATAATTGTTATGATAACATTATGTTACGTTTTGTAATTGGACCACCAAGATACAGGCTTACGCCTAGTTTGGGGTCTACTGTAAATACTATAATCCTATTGTAAATTAACTAAAATATGAAAATTGTAGTGTGTTAAACTTCCAAATGTTAAATAAACATATTTTTACTTTCTTTTTACTTTTACGTAATTGACAGCACATAACTGTAGAAATTCCTTTAATCGACGCAGGTCTAAACGTGCCTATTTAGCTAAAATCATGCACTAGCTAGCAAGCTAGACATAAAGTAAACATTTATATAGTACTAGTGGACGCCCGCGGCTTCGCCTGCATTATTGCCGGATAAAACGTAAGAAGAAGTAATAATTAAATATTTAATATTAATATTTAATTATTATTAATTAATTATTAATTATATTAATAATTTAAGCCTATGACACGTCCGGAACTTCACACTACCACCATAGAAAAACCATGAAGATCCGTTAGGCCATTTTTGCATGATGAGCGTTAAAATAAACAGATAAAATAGGTATATAAAAACTGCTGAAACGTATTCTGTTACTGATTTTACTCGTATGTACATCCAAACATTTTTTAATATCTTTTATGTACAGAATAGTACAGATGTACAGATTATTTGACCTTCTTGAGCTTTACATATCTCTACTAATATTATAAAGCTGAAGAGTTAGTTTGTTTGTTTGTTTGTTTGAACGCGCTAATCTCAGGTACTACTGGTGCGAATTGAAAAAATCTTTTTGTGTTGGTTAGACCAGTTATCGAGGAAGGTTTTAGGCTATATAACATCACGCTGCAACTAATAGGAGCGAAGAAACAATGGAAATTGTGGAAAAAACGGGAAAATTATTCATCTTTGAGGGCTTCCGTTGCGTGCGCTGCGAAAACGGTATAAGACATCAAAAAAATATGCATGAAAGAATTAATGCCCAAAATAACTATTCCACGTGGACGAAGTTGCAGGCACAGCTAGTGTTTAGATATTTTTGAACTTAATAATGTAAAATGACAAAGTCTGATTTTGCTCGAAATTTTCCATAATACTACATATAGTTTTTTTATTGTAGGTATTTTATTTCTTCTTTAACATTTTTTATCGACTTGTTTAGTTTTAGTTAGGTATAAGCAGATTTATTTTTAGATGTTAATTTATAAGTAAGTTTATTTAGATTTCATTGTTAATTAATACCTAATTTTAGTATAATATAAATAAAGAATAAATATTCCGGGACATAGCGCACAGCGCCATCTAGCCCCACACTAAGCAAACGCTTGTGTCGTGGGTACTAAATAACGGATATAATACTTATATACTTTTCTTTTGTAAATACATACTTATTATACATACAAACGACCAGACTCAACACAAGTAATTATAAATTTTTAAAGTACATAAATACTTGTGTCAAGCGGGAATCGAACCCGCGACCTCTAGATTAGAAGGCAGAGCCACTACCAACTAAGCTAACAGGCAGGTCAAGTATGTTATTTAAGTTGAGCAATAAATAAATGAAATTTAAAGGCATACCTATTCATGAGTGTAAAATTGGCGAAAAATTAATTCTCTCAAATGCATTTATTAAGATTAGAATAAACCTTAAACAAAGGCACTCGTGCAATTATCTTTTTAAACAAAACTTTTGCGAAAGGTAATACCTAAAATATATACAACATAAAATTGGTTTTAAAAAAAAAAAACATTTTTTAATATTGGACGCTCGCGGCTTGCGGACAATATGACATTTCCGGGACCTCTTACTACCTACATACCAAAAATCATGAAGATCCGTTCAGCAGTTTTATCGTGATGAGCGTTTAAATAATCAGACAAACAGATACACAGATAAACAGACAAAATTCTATAAATTGTTAGAACGTGTTCTGGTATCGATTCTATGTATCTCCATATTTTTTTTAAATACATATCTTCGATGTACAGACTTTCAACCCTCTTCAGCTTTATTATATGTATAGATGTTTTGATAATGTGTGAGAGTTCCAAACAGTAATTTTACTGTAAATGTACCCTTTTTAACAATTACGTATTTTAAGTTAACTCGGAAAGATTGTTATCTCTTCAGTAATGTTTGACTAAAATAAATTCAAAGGTAAGTTAATTAATTTGAATACGTGTATAAATTTAACACGATAATGTTGCTGGCATTCTTTTTTAACTGACTTTAGAAAATAAGGTTATCAATTCTTCTGAAAGTTTTTTTAAAAAGAATAATTTCTTGATGACGTTATACGGCCACGGAACGGCATATTATGAAATTAAAAAAATCAGTGATAATATGTTTCAATTTTGTTTCGCATACAATGCAAAGTGGCATCGTGTTTGTCTTTTTTAATATTTGATATAATTTAAAGTACATGAAGTGTGATGATAACTTGATAACTTAGAACAGACTTCAGCAATAAAAAAACAACTTTAATGTAAGTTTGTATTCTGTAATCTGTGCGTAAGTTACATGTATACACTTTGCGATCACTACTAGAATCATAATATACTAGATCACTTTACACCAACAATATACATAAGTGCAAAAGTAAAAAATATCAGTAACCACAAAATCTGGAACGTTCTTCAAGAAATATTTTAAGTTTACTTATTTACTTTGTCACATGTCGTCGTTTCGGCCCTGGGCAGGACCGCATATACGTATTTATTAACAAGTCTCTCTGACTAAAGCTGCACATTATATGTACATAATACACTTACATATAGGTATAGGTTCAAGTATTTTGCACATCACCTTGTAAAGTAAAGGTCAAACGTAAATTGACAATATTAAGAAAACGAACGTCTATTGTGCGAATAGGTTTTAAAACTTTTAGTGTGGGATATGATATGATTTTAAATTTGGAATGGTCTGAAACGCTTTTTTATGTTTCACATTTGCATCAGTGCCGTTGGGTTCTAGATATTTCAGTTGTCCGTTTTTTTTAAATCCCATCCTTATGTACCAGTATACACATAAACATAGTTTTGATATGAAAAAAAAACAAAAATTGGAAATTTGTCATAAGATGAAGTGTAGTATTTGAACATTTTTAAATTGATAATTGTACAGGCGAAAAAACATAACCTGACAAACAAACCGCATAGTTTCAAAATAAAGTATTTAAAATTAGCTCGTAGCTGTAGGCAGCACTTTCGCCAAGGATGCACTCAAAAATCATATCCCAGTCCGTAACACTAATAGTTTCGAAATCTTCCGCGTGTAGCGTTCTTGCGCAGACTTTTATAAGTGTTTCGACTCCATAAATAGGTAATTTGCTCTACAGAGACCGCAAATATACTAAGAAGTTGGATACAAAAAATATGTTTGTATTCCTAAAAGAGTAAATAATTGACCATATTATATCAAAATTGCAAAAAGGTCAAACGGCTCTCACAAAAAAATAGCCAAGAGTATTAAAGATCTCACGTACTTATTTTTTTCTTTCTTTGCGCTGTCCAAGTGCATTCGTTTGCTTTTTTATTTATTTTTAAGAACAATGTTGGTGAAGTCATATTGTTTTCTTTTCAAAACAAATTAAGTAATGCTAAATGGTGGTGATCTTCTTCTTATCGAATGAGAGTGGCCAACTCTGGTGTTGAGAGTTTTCAAACCGCCTTAAGGGCCTCTGACATGGCTTAACGACTGCCGTACTAGCCTACAGCCGGGACCTGCAATTTGACGTGAATGGTGGTGATAACATTAAATATTATGATATAGCGAGGGAATAATGGAATATGTTATGTTTGAATCCTTCACTTAATAATATAGCGTAAGAACATTTGCACGAGGACATCTATACATTTAATAAAGCTGAAGAGGGACCGAAATCTGTACATAAAGCATTAGAAAATACATTATTATATACTTTAAATCGATAACAGAACACGTTTCAGCAGTTTTAAGTTTTTTGTCAGTTTATTTAAACGCGCATCACGTAAAAACGGCTGAACGGATAATCATGATTTTTGGTACGTAGGTAATATGAGGTATATGATATGAGGCGAAACCGCGAGCGTCCACTAGACAATAAATAATTATAGCAAAACACAAAAGTTGTGTTCAAAACCCAAGTAAATTCAAACATTGTAAGTAAGTAAGTAAGTTTGAAAGTACATTTACACGAGTTATAAAAATAATTCTATTAAAATGCTAATAGAACGAGTGTTAACAACCTAACATACCAGTTTAATCGCTGATAAATAATTAATTTAACTTTCTAAATAGGTAATTGCGTATCATGCTAAGACCAATGTAAATTAAATTAAATTAAATTTCTGGTTTATGGCATACTAATGCTTGGTTTTTTTTAAACAATGCCTTTAATCTAAAAAAAAAGAATTTTTATTTGCCTTAATACATTTGTTAACATTGTAGGTGTCCCTGGCAACCGCTATAGGATTCCCTGTGTCGCGGTGCCAGGGTTCTTCCGTTGAATAAAAATTAAATTATACAATTGTGTTGATTTCAGTTAAAGACTCAATTAAAAGTTCTTGCAAGTTAAATTCACTTCAGCATTATGTTGTGACAATGGTTGTTAGTTATATTAGTAGGTTTTTTATGTTAATTGTTTAATAGGTAAGTTAGGCTATTTAAGTACGTATAGTGAGTAAGTTAGGCCTTAATAATAATAATATCAGCATATCATTATAACATTTCATTAAGAGGGGAGATAATTATGTATTATGATTAATATTATATTAAATTAGAAATCGTAATTTTGCTAACCGAGTACAGAGTGACTGTGGTGCTTAGGTGAATATTGGCATAGTATGTATGTACCAAGTAGGTGATAGTCCCGAGCGCCGGGGGTTACCCAGTGTGTGTGTATCTAAATAAGTATAAAACTCAAAAGTGACTGACTGACTGACTGACAGTAATCTGTCAACTCACAGTCTAAACCACTGGACGGATCGAGCTGAAATTCGGCATGCAGGTAGATGTTATGACGTAGGCATCCGCTAAGAAAGGATTTTTTGGAAATGCAACTTTTAAAGGGGAGAAATAGGAGATGCATGTTTCACTTCTAGAAAGAAGAAAGAAGAAGGTAGAAATGAGTGTGTGAATAAATAAGAAGAAAAATATAGATATCTACTTACTACATCTAACGAATAATTCTTCCGCTTGACATTTTATCGATCTGTATTTTTTCGTTTATTTTATCGTTTTAAGTCAATATGTAAATAAAGGATTTTAGTAAGTGAAATATATTTTCAAATGACATGTACTAACGACTGTCGTACTATAACAATTAATACGGACCTACAAAACAGAAGAAACACCACGTTTTTGTCACCCATCCAATGACTGACCGCGTCGGCAATTGCTTAACATTGGTAATCTTAATGGGCCTTATTACAAAACGTGGATTTAATATAAGTCTAGACCAAGTCCGTTTTAGTTGTTCGAAAATTGTCATAATTATCAAACTGTCAAAATGTACCAATGTTAAATCAAACTTCCAATTTTTTGTCAACATTTTGATTGCTTGTATACGTGATGTCTGAACAACAAGAACTCACTTTTTATTTTCAAAGTCCTGAACTAATATTTAAACCGCGTTTTGTAATCAGACGGATCGTGTTTTTTATGTTTTTAAAAGAAAACCTCATCACTTGAATAACATGGTAATTCATTAAGAAGATTAGACAATGCTTATTTTCGCTCATTTCCGCTCCTTGTCTTTGTGGAAAACCAGTTTTGGGTTAACTACCTACACTGAAACGGCTAAGTAACATAAGTTTGAACAAATATTATCTCTTTGTAAGTTTTGGGATCCCGAAAGGTTTTATTCGGATAGATTTTTAGGCAGCTCTCAACGTTTGACTCTTTGTATTCAACGAGGGAATGCTGCCAGCATCCTGGGGACACTGCCGTATAATGACAATATAGACGGTGTGTTAAGTTTATTTAATAAAATAATTATATAATGTATTAGATACATAAAACTTTTTAAGAAAGTCTAGTGTATTATTAACTTTTACACATTACAAATGAAAATTTATTGGTCTCAATTTCTTTAAATTTCTATGAGTAAAAAAACTTGCCCCTACAGATTTTTATATACATACCTTTGTCTAACAATAAATAGTTAAAGTACTTCTCACTGCACGAAAACAAACTTTAAAGTAATTAAATACTTATTTTGTGAGTCAGTAATCAACATTGATCTCCATCAGTACAAGTGCACTGATGGAGATCAATGGTAATCAATCAACATATAACGTAGACATGTTCAACATTTTCAAAATACAAATTTCCAATTTACTAAATTTCAGATTCTTTTATTTGACCGCTTGTCTGATGTTAAGCGACATATCTAATTTTCTTCAATATAAAATAATCTAAACTAAAAAAGAGTATGTACATATAAACTAAATTTAAAACATCCACATGTGGTATGAGAACGCTGGCTGCATTCCCACGCTGGATTGTTATAGAAATCCTTTGCGCAATTTCAGATTGCTGAAAATATTTCTTATGAATGATCTTTAAAAAAGTACAACAACACTAAAGAGTAATAAAAAATACGAATTGCCGGATCTTATAAAACAATATTTTTAGTAATTTTATATAAGAAAGTCTAACATAAAACATTGAAAAGAAACGTACCTATATTATGAGTTATTTTGTCAAGTGCTGAACCCTCACTATGGATGTTTAACTCAAATAAAAAAACATGGTTGTATTTCGTTGTCCAATAAAAAGTTTAAGAAACGTGTACTTTAAAACAAAAATATAAAATAATAAAATAGCTTACTTCTCAAGTCGATCGCCAAGTTTATCGGAGAGATGGTTCTCCTTAGGCTTGGTGAGATCCGCGTCATAGAGGTCCCTCTTGTACCCTCTCCAGAAGGTCGGCATCATCCAGGTGAACCATGTTTTGGACAGGATATTCGCACGCATATAATTGTTCGTCTTCTTCTCACGGTTTTTCGGCGCGATCTTCTTCACATCGCAGTCTTTGTTACCACTCACCATTTTGAACTTTTATTATTGGAACTTCGTAAACAAAAGAACGAATAGAATATTTGAATAATAAAAGAAGATTTCTTCTAATTTTAACTCTTTTGTTTTTTTTATTGTTTAAAGTCCGAACACTCGAATGTGCCCCAGGAGGCGTTAGTGCGTTTTGTTGATCGTCATTTTGTTGCAGGACTGGCTCTGCGATGCACACAGACGCGACCGGTGCGTGACTGCTACTGGCGGCCGCGCGCAACTCACTCGCTTATATCGACGCAGGCGCCGCCGTACGACGTCAGTTCTACACTTAGCATACATAGTCAGCTTGGAGTATGTTAGAGCTTTCCTTAATTGCGACGACGTTTGTCTCTGTAATATAAATTGCTCGTGGCGACGTCCTAAGTCATTACCCTAAGTAATCTAGGATAAAATGTAGCCTATGTGTTAGCCCAGGGCCTTGTCTATCTCTTATCTCCTGGGTTCAGACTTCAACCGCTTGGGAATGAGGAATAAACATACTAGGAATAAACGTACAAAATTTCACCCAAATTATATTAGTGGGCAAATTATTATAGGGCAGCACAGCAAGCTAAAATAAAATAAATAATAATCACTATCCATGTCTTTACTTCAAGTAATATTATCTAGCTCAGGCAAATAGGCAGATCGGAATAATACATGTTCCCGTGAAATACCGTCTGGTTCCATCTTATTTCTGAATGAAGGTTCGTTTCATTTTATTTGCATCGCTCCGTAGCAGTACCAGGAGCAGTGGAATGGATAAAAAATACTGGAAATCCTTGAATGGACGATTGCAAAAGGTACTATCATCGTCATATTTAATGAGCCGAGATATCGACCTGCGCGGGCTAAATCTGCTCGAGAATAACAGGAAAGGTAAACAATTTTTTTATATTTTTTATGCTATCAGGGAAGCGCCCGTAGCTCAGCTAGCTAGGTCGACGCGGCCAGTCCGTGGATGGGTGACCGAAAATTTGCATTCCATTTTGGGCGCTTCCGTGTGTCGGATGACACGTTAAATTGTAGATCCCGGCTGTTTGTCAAGTGCGGCAATCGTGAAGCCATGTCAAAGGTCCCTAGGGCGGTTGATAAATTATCGACACCAGAGTTGGCCACTCTCATTCGATAAGAAGATGCTATCAGGAATTTAGCACGAGATTGCCTGAAAAGACATGCACAGACGATTCTATGGTTGAAAGTAAGGTAAGACAGTATTGGAATGGAACAATCATATGCCACCGTCTATTGATCCTACATTAAATATTTTTGAATCAATGTTAACGTTACTACCGAAAATATAGCATACTCTGCTAGTTTAAAATTCTTTCTGTTGAAAGAAAGAAAGAAGACAGATCTGCATAGCAATAACAACATATAGACAAAGAAACATTAAAGTCTGCTTCGGAACCGTATTTTCAAAACATTCACTTGAAGATATAATTTGTTTAATGGTAAATGCAACACAATATCTGTGTTTTGCCATTTTTTTCGCTAAGTTTATTTACTTGCCATAAAAAGCTGACTCTTAAATTATAATTATTGGCTAACTCATAACTTGACCGTATTCAGGTGTTGTTGTTTACTAAGTTACTGTCAAGTTACACATTTTTATACACGTTGGTGTCAAATTAACTTATATTCAGCTTTTTTAACCCTTATTTCTGATGTGTAACAATATTTTATTTATTATTGTGTTGTATTGGACACGTTTTTAGCCACGTTGGAACCCACTTGCGCCAGGAATTTTATAATAGAACTAGTGGATGTCCGCGGCTTCGCTCGCATTATTTTGAGATAAAAAATAGCTTATGACACTTATACTACCTACATCCCAAAAATCATGATGATCCGTTCAGCCATTTTTGTGCTATGGGCGTTTAAATTTACCGGTGAACAGACGAAAAATCTAGAAACTGCCGAAACTTGTTCTGATGGTTTTTTTTTCTAATGTTTTCTATGTTCAGATCTTTACCCTCTTCAGTCTTATTATATGTACCTATATAGATAGTATAAAGTTACCAACAAGAAATTTACACCAAGAATTTGTAAATCCGAAGCCTTGTTTACTTGTATAGAAGTCCTGATCCTGCGTCGTTACTTTGATGGGGTTCAAAAATAAAGTGTTTTCGCATGTGTAAGAAATCACAATAACTAACACTTCCAAAACCAGACATATCATCATATATTTTTTGTCCAAATTACAGACATCATATTATGTACGTACAGGTCAAATTAACAACCATATTTTATGTAAGTTTAAGATCACATTCTACAATAAACTCACAACTTCATATAAACTCGCCCAGTAACTTTGCCGTAATCGTGATGAGACGGTAAAAAATTCAAAGGTTCAAGTCTGATGCATAAATAGAAAACCAGTATTACGTCGCGGCGATTAACTTCAACTTACTTAACTGGTGGGAACTACAGGAATGCTCCATGCTTACGGTTATATTTAGTTCTTTAGTCTGACTGTCGCTAAGCCATGCCAGAGGCTCCTAGGGCGATTTGAAAACTCAAAACTTTGCCACGAGAGATGTTCACGCTCATTCGAATTTGCTTAAGTACCTTTTTTCTGACTAGAGATAGAGATAATATCGTTTCTATAATTTGCATTTTCTGTGGCTTTATTTATGTGTAAACAAACAAATAAGGCGGATTGTATGTCATGGTATCATATAAACAAAATAGCATCTTCTAACGTTAAATTGTAGGCTGTTTGTCTAGTACGGTAGTCGTAAAGCCATGTCACCAGAGTTGGCCACTCTCATTCAATAAGAAGTAGAAGCATCTTCTTCCTTGATTCGTATTCTTCATTACTGAAGGTCATTATTTTCCATCTGAATGAATCAAATGGGAAGTTCTCAGGGTAGATAAATAGTCAGTTAGCGCCTACGATCTTCCACGGAAGAGAGGTTGAGGTTTCAAATACGTCGGATTCCTAACAACGATTTTTTTACTGACACACAATGAAAATTAACACATCTCTTAGAAATTAATTCGGCATCCAAGCTCCCGTCACATTACTGCAGTCGTCAAACCACGGCAGAGGTCCTTGGTGGTTTATAAAGTCCTGGAACCAGAACTCGCTTCTAGAATATAGATCTACTCTTTCTCACAAGTTTACTCACCAGACACACATGTGACCGTATACAAGTGATTGCGGCGTTGGGGTCATCACACGACACACACATTGTATGGCTTGTATGAGACATTGTATGAGCTCACAATACAGCTCCATCAGGGTCTATTGAGGGAGCGCGTGACGGGCCCCTGGCGCGGTCGCGCCTCCAGCGGCTGCCGGCTACTAACTTATCTAACGAGTAATAGGCGGAGCTACTATTGTATTAAAGATTACGTTAGAAAAGTTCTGGTACCTTCTTTTTAGGCGTGTTTGAAGTATAAAATAATTTTGAATCTAGCAATACATCTCAGATCTATAATAATTTGCTAATAGAAGGCAATTACAGAAGCATTCTTCGGAGATACGTAGTTACTTGAAATATTTTGTCATATTAGATCCCTCAATGTTTTATTAGTAAAGCCAATTTTAAATATCAATTGATATTTTGAAAATTTTGAATAATAATATTGTCAACAGAAAACGGTGAAGTCTAGAAAATAACAAGTTTGTTTAAAGATAAAATTAAGGGTTGATTCTGCAATAAAACCAGGAGACACCGTTCTTATTCAATTCAAATCAAAGAATTCGTTGCTAATTCAATACAATGTGTTATTTGTACTTACAAGTGAGATATCCGTTATTCACATCAATGGATTGCACTTGAAACAATCAAACGCCCATTATGAAATTTTGACTTCCTTTTGACGTCTAGCTGTACTTATCGGAATAAAGACTTTGATTTCTAAGTCAGTTGTAAATTTTTGTTGTAGGAAGTCAAGATATAAATTCTAAATATTCACGTCATGTAAATGATTTATTTATTAACTATTCTTTGCTACCTTATATACATCGTTAGAAAGGGATGGAAGGAGGGAGTCGGGGAGACCTTTGCCCTGGAGTAGGACACAAATAGCTTAATAAAAACTCTTAGAACCACAAAAAGTGTATTACAATAATGATACTAATTTGTAAATAGACAACTTTTCTATATATTTTAAATAACTGAGTTTCCCAGGTTTCGTTATAAAAGTAAATAACTTACTAACCAATTCCATTCCTTTGTCATCCTCCAGTTCTGTATAATTGGGGATTTACATGTGTTTATATCCATATGAGGGAGGATCCATAATTCCTCTTCCATATTGAATGTTTTTATTCTATTTTACAGTTATTTTTCCAATAGTCAATGTTCGATCAACTATCTAGTTCTAATGTATGACCAAAACACGCAACTTACCAGTTGTTTGCGCAACTTGTGTGACATTGGCTTTCTCTCGGATTTGTATGATTTATGGCGTAGAGATATGTTTAGTGAGCCGCGGGCGCCAAAACTACTAATGGAATTAGATTCTATTCTATGTACTTATGCTTTTACGTTGACAATGTAGGCATCATTATGGTTGGTATCTTTCAATATACATATAATAATAGAAATTAATGTGAGGGAATCTGGGTGTTTCTTGAGTATGGTCTGGGGATCAGATACCTGCCATTCCAATGTAAAAAGAAATTAAAATTTCCAATTGAAACGATTTACTTAAAACATGCATATTGGTCCTAAATTGATCAATTTTTGTCAACTAAAACGGGGTTTTACTTGACCACAATTTGGCGTGATGGTAAGCAATGATTGTGTTGTAATATCGGGCGTGGAGCGCGCAAAAAGAACCGGTTCACTCTCGCTTTGAAGATCATTTCATTGTTAGTTGGAAAGTAACGTAAAAGAAAGGGATTGGGATCAAAAGCAATCAATCATCACAGTACCATAACCTATTGATTTCCAAGAAGACACGAACTACTTGTATTTTGGTAAACTAATAAAACTTAGTAATGCAGACATTTCGATGTATAAATGTAATTTATATTACGTAGAAAGACAAAACATTCACATCTACTTGTTATCAAATGACACATACACTACTTATTTTGGTAAGTAAAGTACCTATGCATGCTTACTTCAGTACCTATCTACCTATGTACATATTTGCTATTAGGTACAAGCATAAACAGCCAAACTAGAATTTTCCATTTAGCAGTTCAAGTTATTTTTTTATCCATATCGAATGACATGAAATAGTTAAGGTAAACAAGTCGGGAGGCCTTCGTGATTGTTTTGACTGGCGGATGTCGTTTATAGTGAACTTGGTACATCCATCCATAGTATGGACAAAAGGTTTTAGAGTTTATCTTATTTTGTTTCATCTGAACTAAAGAGGCACCCGCAATTTTGCCCATTATAATTATGGGGATGAATCTAAATCTCACATACGACACAGGATACCCTAGTGTGGAGTCCAGAGCTCATAGTAGGTTTCTTTTTTATCTTTCATGTATACCATGCATAAAAACTCAGTTCCTAAATTTTCTCTTATGTACTAGTTTATTAATCTTTGTGTGTCAACAAGTTATGAAACCACATTTAAAGTAATATCACACCGCATCCGTAATGCTCTCAAGTAATGCTAGATGTGGGCGCCTGCGATACAAGTTTCATACTGAGTGCAGGGCTCACAAGAGCACAATTTAACCTTTAAAACCCTTTTATTACGCACAGCTATGTAGGTATTATTCTAAGGTTTCATGTAATCGTTTATGTAAATAAATAATATGAATTTGAATTAATGTAATTTACTTATCATAGCGTAAAAACAGCATGCTGTGTTTTAATCCATAAATGAATATTATTATTATAATTCGGGATAAAAAGTGTAACTAGTCTGGTTTTATGTGTTTGTGACATAGTGATTTATCAATCACTACGATCTAGCCCTTTTCTTATCGTAAACTACGCTGAACGTCGAACTTTCCAGGCATAAAGAAGTACCAACCTACTTACTTATTATAAAACATGGTTTAACTATTAGTCCAGAACTTTGAAAAAAGTAAGTTCGTTTTTGTTGTTCGAAATTTGTCTGTCTTCTGTCATAAGAATCAAACTTTCAAAATGTTATCAATGTTCCAATTTGAAGTGGACAATTTAATTGTTTGTACTGAACGTCGAACTTTCCAGGCATAAAGAAGTACCTACCTACTTACTTATTATAAAACATGGTTTAACTATTAGTCCAGAACTTTGAAAAAAGTAAGTTCGTTTTTGTTGTTCGAAATTTGTCTGTCTTCTGTCATAAGAATCAAACTTTCAAAATGTTATCAATGTTCCAATTTGAAGTGGACAATTTAATTGTTTGTACTGAACGTCGAACTTTCCAGGCATAAAGAAGTACCTACCTACTTACTTATTATAAAACATGGTTTAACTATTAGTCCAGAACTTTGAAAAAAGTAAGTTCGTTTTTGTTGTTCGAAATTTGTCTGTCTTCTGTCATAAGAATCAAACTTTCAAAATGTTATCAATGTTCCAATTTGAAGTGGACAATTTAATTGTTTGTATGTGACGTTTGAACAACAAGAACCTACTTTTTACCTTCAAAGTTCTATACTAATATTTAAACCACGTTTTGTAATTAGACGGTAGGGGTTTTAACTTTTCTTTCCGAATGTAAAGAAAATATTTTAATCACCAACCGTCTTGAGGGTTTACTAGTAAATTGATTTAGATTTTATTTAGTACGTAGACTATGCAGTTATGTCCTTGAATCCTTTCACGTGCAAGTGATAAATATATCATTTTTTAATTAAATAAAAAGGAAAAGAAATAAAATCTGTGATTATTTATTGGTTCTATCATCTATCATACATAGGGCCGTCACGTGGGGACAAAAAGCCTCGGAAATTATAGCAACAAAACATAACTAGCTTTAATATTAAATTAGCAAGTTTTTTTATTGGTGTTCATGAAGTTCTTACTGAATAGTTGTTTCGCAATCCTCAGATTGAATTGAAGGACCTGAGCGCCCACCTCGATGTATCAGCCCAAGAGAACCCTAACGAATTAATTCTGCGGGGGAGTCACGACTCTCAGTCATGAGGAAATACGACTCAAGAGAGAGAAGATTGAACTGCAGACGCCTGAATACACTAATAAGCTATGAGCATATGAGTAAGTAGATTATTATACCTACCTATTATATATATGTACTATATGTAAGTACGTACTGGAAAATCACCAAGACCTAGTATAGCCAGTCCGAACAAATAACGGATCTGCACGTTGATTGATTTCGGCCCCGATTGTCGAGTTGGTTCCGATTACTGATGCTGGGACTGATAAGTGGAGCGTTGATGTTATTAGTAAGAGATGATTAATAATAATATAGAGGTTATGAAAACATAGATTTCGGGGTCAGTGACAATTATATCGAAACTTATAACGTTTCTTTTATAGGCTACTTCAAATTGCCGAGTATCCAGAAAAATTATAAAATTCCAGAGTAAATAGATTTCTAGGCAAACGTGCAACATCTTAGACTACAGTTGTGCTTAACATCAGGCAGGCTGTAGTATAACGTTGGCCTATTCCGTGTTAAAAAAATAATAATATGGATCAGTGTGACCAACAATCGTCTCGGTTCAATTAAATTTTAAATGGATAACAGTTTTTTTCTGCTGTGTTTGCTTGAAAAAATCAATTTCTTGTAACTCGCGTTAATCCGGGAAAAAATAGTCAGCGTAAGTCAATTTTCAAGTATCTTAGCAGCAAATTCGTACTTAAACGAGCTGTGTATATTACGAATACAAATAAATATATATTTCGGGTATTTACAGCATCTCTCTTTAGTCATATTTCCTCATGACTGAGGGTCGTGACTCCCCGACAGAATTAATTCGTTAGGGGAGTCCTCTTGGGCAGATACTATACAGATACCCAGGTCCACAGAAGACACATGCCCTCGGATATTGTGGTCCTCAAACATGTCGGTTTCCTCACGATGTTTTCCTTCACCGTTAAGAGACTGCAAAATGCACACTTAACTTGAAAATACAAATCATTGGTGTTGGACCGGATTCGAACCAGGGTGCGTCTGGATGAAAAACAGATCCGATGAGCCACACTCTCTTTTACACACACACATACAGCTTATAGAAGATCAACTGTCTGTAGTAGTTGTCTCCGCTATACATAGTTGATGTGACCATTGATGCAGAGCTGTGACATGTGTTGCGACATGACGCCGAGCTCGGCCCGACTGAACATCACGCCTGTATAAAGATGGGTGTGCACTGCACGTAGTAGCAAGTTGCACGTAGCGCCCGTAGCTCAGCTAGCGGAGACAATTGCATGCGATTACCAATGTTTTTTTTTTTTTTTTTTTTTTTTCGTCTGAATTCCCCCCGCGTTGCGGAGGCCCTTTGTTAGGGTTATTTCTGGTATTGTTTTATTGTAAATAGGTGACCTTAATGGTCAGGTTGATTTATTACTCTAATACTCTTGCCAATTTTTTTTTTTTTTAACTATTTTATCAACATGTGTACATACCCGTAGTACTTAAACTACGGAGTGTACGCATTTTTTACAGGTTTTCATGTGGAATAGTTCGTTGTGACTCTCAGAGTCACCGCGTACTATTCCTACCCATGGCGTCACCTGCGACTTTGGTGCAGAATGCGATCAGATGCGGTCTGGAATCTTTCATAGCCATCAATTCACAGATTGAGTCAGCCGTCAACTTTGATTGAGTTGCAATCTCCAGATCGCATCTGTCCGGTTCGTACTTTGGGCATTTTAACAGCAGGTGAAGTATCGTCTCTTCTGTGTCTTCGTCGCATATGCATTGGGGGCTCTCCTTACACTTAAATCTGTAAAGATATTCGGAGAAGCCTCCGTGTCCAGTAAGTGCTTGCGTCAGAAATGGCACTAGATGTATCTTCTTGATTATGCTATAGGCTTTTGTGGCATCTGGGAAGAAAATTTTAGTTGTCCCAGCCGTTTCACCAGTTTTGTAACGCTCGTTCCAGGTATTTTTTGTGTCCCGTCTTATCTCGCTCTTAGCGTACGACACGGGGCATTTGTAGTAGTGCTCCGAGCACTTTGCATTGAGTGCTGCCTCTTTTGCCAGTTTGTCGGCACGCTCGTTCCCGGGTACGCCCACGTGAGCCTTCACCCAGAATAACCGCAAGTCACATCCTCTGGTCTTAAGGATAGCAATGTTTTTCCTGATTTCGAAGCCCAGAGGATGGAAGATTTCATGGTTTTGGATCATTTCAAGTGCGGATCTCGAATCGCTCAACACAGCCACTTCCGTCAGCTTTTCTTTCAGGAGTTGCTCAGTAGCTTGATATAGAGCGTACAGCTCTGCCTGAAAGACTGTGCAGAACGATTCGAGACTCAACTTTTTTGACTTGACTTCGTGGCCATTCCTCCAATAAGTGTACGCAGCTCCAACTTTTCCCTCTAGCTTGCTCCCATCTGTGTATATTTGCACGTCTGGAAGCTGCTGTTTTTCTGGGCAGTCGTCTTGGGGATTTGTCAAATAGGCGAAAGTTATTTCTTCTGCCTGGGCAGGATGTGGTGCATCTGCATAACTTATCCGCTTTTCGATCTGCATATCATGAGTGAGTATCGACGGCGATTACCAATGTTAAGCAACGGTCGACGCGGTCAGTCTTTGGACGGGTGACTTAAAATTGGCATTCCATTTTAGGCGCTGCAGTGGTTGTCTAGTACGGCAGTTGTTAAGCCATGTCAGAGGCCCTTAGGGCGGCTTGATAAACTCTCGACACCAGAGTTGGCCACTCTCATTCGATAAGAAGAAGAAGAACTCCACGTAGTAGCAAGTTTAGTTTGAGTCATTTTAAATATGTCAAATCAAATCAAACCTCGTCTGTTATAACGAGATAAATGTACAATAATGTAAAGATAAATGTAGAAAGGTAGGTATGCAAACTTAACAATGTTCTTCGTTAAAATCGGATCGTTTACATCACTTGAAATAGTATTTTTTATGATATTCTGCGATGAAGCTATCATGTTTACCCAGAATATATTTATAAAACAACGTTCTCGCTAACTGGCATTATTCAAGCACATGTAAGAAAGCAACAACAAGCCATGTTTGGTTCAAGCTCGGATATGGTGCTAAACCCTTTAAAGGTTACAAAGGAAATGTGAGGATTTGATGCGTTTACGTGCTTAAAACGTGCGCTAAGTATATTCATATATTCAAACATGTGAACTAAGCTTTACGGCACTCAAAAACACTTTACATCTCTCGATCACATCTCTTGTCAAACTATAGCTCTTATTGCATTGCCAAAGAGATGATTATCCACAGTATATTAATATGACTAAGTGAATAATTGTAAGTAAATCGTTCATAGTAAACTGGTCTTGAATTAACTGTATCTATCGACAGGTGGTGTCAAGTGCAGTCCACTATTAGTGGTATGTCTCTATGAGTGGAGAAAGTAAAAACATTAATAAAAAATTTCGTTAGCAAAAATGTTGTCATCATAATCTTCAGCCTGTTTTGTTATACTACTGCGTAACTTACTAAATAAAGTTATTTTCTAGCAAATGAAATATTTGTTTTAGATATACATAGATATATATACCTTGGATGAAAGCTTTTTATCCAGGATTACTACGGAAAACATCGCTAAGCACCCGATAGTAAGTACTACTACTTCTTAAGAAAATAATTACAGTACTTTATTTATTTATTCATACTTATGTAGTTTATTTAATTAAAAATTGATAGGGAATTAATTGGCCAAGTATATAACATAAACACTATATTGTCTGTCTGATACAATTTTTTATTTGTAGTATATAACTAAGTTATTGTCCTTAAGTATTTATATTATTTTGTATATCAGTGTTTAATATGTTTTAGTGTAGCCCTAGCTTTTTATTAACTTTAGTTTAAGTATTCCTTATTTACTCTAGTATCGATGTTTGTCTAATTTTAAATTTTTTGCTCCTCTTTGTAAACGGCTCATCTTGTCTGTTTGTTTGCCTGCCTTTTTGTACGTGCGTGACGTCACAGCCAGCCCAACGGAAGACCAGCGCTGGTTGCTGCCACACAACCAGCATTATGCTGAGTTGGGGCTGTGTTGGGGCAGATTTTATGTTTGTTTGTTTATTATGTTCTTACTTGTGTTTGTTTCTCTGATAAATCTGCCATAATAAATGTTTTCTTTCTTTCTTTCTTTCACTAGATTGATCTATTGAATTTAATTTTGCTTATTCTTTGAATCCGAATAAATAGAATGTGTTATAAGTAACGTAAAAAGTCCATTATTTTTTATATCTATAATGACAGTTCTTGCGTTTGAATGTCTATAACTTTACAATTAAATTGATTACGCGATAAACTATAAAATATCATGGTAATAATTAAAAAATGTCGTTTTATGATTAATTACAACGCGTATAAAGCAAAATTATGGTCAAGAAGTAACTTTCTACTTGACCATGATTTTGCTTTATTTTTTTAACCGACTTCCAAAAAAAAGAAGGTTATCTAGTCTTCTGAAAGTTTTTTTTAGACTTGATCAAGTTAAAGTCTACACTAATTAATAGTTACTCTCGAACAGAAAAGGAAGGTTTTTTTGTTCACACTTGACCATAGTTTGCCTGATGGTAAGCAATAACTACCTCGATAGAGCTTGCTTACCCAATAAGAACCGGTTCACTCTCGGTTTGAAGTTTGCTAGATTAGGTATAAGGCAGGATTAGGTTGTATCAAATAGGTGGACAGAATGTATAATTTCCTTTTTATAATGCTTTGGCGTATCATGTATTAAACATCATTTGTATATACGTTAAGAACATAGAAATATATACAACATAAAAATGACTAACTGACATAGTGATCTATCAACGCACAGCCCAAACCACTGGACAGATCGGGCTGAAATTTGGCATGCATGACGTAAGCATACGCTAAGAAAGGATTTTTGGAAATGCCACTTTAAAAGGAGTGAAATAGGGCGTAAAGGGGTGAATAGGGGATGCAAGTTTTACTTCTTAATGCTAGCGAAGCCGCGAGCACTCACTAGTAAATCTTAAACGACTTAACCACCATCTAATTCCACGCCACGACGTTTTGATGATCATGATCTGGCATTTAAAATCGCATCACTTCAGATGTACCATAAAACGGGTTAGGTCAGTCCTGTCTGTATCCCTTGGCTATTTGTATCATATAATTACCATGGCGTCTGCACCATAGCAGGCAGTCGGCGCAAGATCACTCAACAGACGGAGGAGGATGGAACTAAAATCTTTTCACTGGGATATAGTATTTTTTTATTATTATATATTATGTCTACATTGTATCATTTCTGGCTTATTTACATATATTATAGATCAAGATGTGTACACATGCCTTGGAATATGTTCTGGATCGAAACCAGCTTAAAATGTATACTTAATTGATATAAGAACACATCTGTTATAAATATATAAATAAATTCAATTATCACGATTTTAGTGTGGAAAGTTATCGAAAGTGCCAATCACTGATGCCTAAAATTGATGAAATAAATGGTAATGATGTCTACCAAACTTAGTTCCAGTAAAATTGAAACAAATAATGAGATAAGATGTTAAAATTGACCCTGAGTAAATTACAATATTGACGATTGTTTGAACATCGGAAATATTTGCAATCGGGAAAGAAACGACACTCATAAAAACCCAAAGACTTTTATGATCGGTTAATTACAGGTATCATTAGATACTTTATTGTTTTTAGTCTCTTGTACAAGACAGCCATATTGCTAAAAACTATCTCTTTTAGAATTAGGATAGCCCGGCTGAGGTCCAAATGTTCCATTATATACAGCATAAGTGCTGCCTCCACTAGCTTGCTAGTTATAATGTGCTATTTGTTACCAGGCTGCGATGTCGGCATTACTTGGCATAGCTTGTGCTAAAAATAGCAGTAGCAGGCTTCTGGCTACCTAACGCTGTACTTGGAAGCCCAACCCCGGCGGGACTCGAGTGGGGTTACTATAAGATAAGATAATCATTTATTCATCAATAGAAATACCCAACTTATGAACTAAAAGTTAACAGTTAGTAACCTATTGTCTCGTCTTACAAAAAAATATTTATGTCAGTGAAAAGATTTTATACACGTCTAAAATATAATATTATGTAGGTTTCAATAGTAAATAAACAATATTTCAGGACATATCGCACAGCGCAATCTAGCTCCATACTAAGCTTACGCTTGTATCATGAGTACTAGATAACGGATATAATACATATATACTTTTCTTTTGTAAATACATACTTATTACACACAGAAACGACCAGAATCAACAGAAATATTTACAAATTTTAATATTCATAATTATTTGTGTTATGCGGGAATCGAACCCGCACCCCTAGGTTAAAAGGCAGAGCCACTACCAACTAAACTAACAGAGCAGGCAAATAATAGTAATTTGTAAGGTCTTTTGGTCCTAATTATTTGGTCCTAATGTACATTATTGATCGAAGGTCCTAATGGACTTACTTGCTGGATTCTGAGTTTTACTAACCTTATCTTGTAATCCACAGTCTAATCAAATTGGTTCAGCCGCTTGACAGTAACAGTGTTGGATCACGCAAAGATGAAATTAGACTTTTGACTATTTTCTAAGTCATAACTTAAACACATGTATAAAAATCAAATAAAATCTGATCAAAATTGGACACACATACTTCAGTATAATTATTTATCAAACAAACAGTAAATTGAAAAAACGTACACCTATTATTCGTCATCGTCATTATTTATTAATTTAACACATTGTCATATTTTTTTTAAATATTAGACACAAGACAAGCTGATAACCTCCTTTTTATCAAGATATAAAGTAACTGAACCATGATAGTTAGAAGAGTCAGCAGTACCGTCGCAATGGCGCCTGCGCCGGCGCCGCGGTCTCACCAACCCAAGCTTTTTGTTCTGGGAGCATCGCCTTTAGCAGATTGTACTGACAATGCATCATGCAAAAACAGTGGACAGTTACAATTCTATTATAAAACTGCTTTTATCATACATCGAGCCATTATAATGGAAGTGAAACTATCATACAGTGTGATACAGGTACCATTCTAATAATAATTTCAGTGATCTTCAAAACGAGATTCAAAGCCTATTGGGTAGGCACTGTATATCTTATGTAGATCATAACTATTGCTTACTCAGGGAAACTATGATCAAGTGCAAACCTGTTTTAGATTTAAAAAAAAAAGAGTATTCAAGTACACGTATGTGAGTTTGTTAGTGTATGTTCCTTAACAGTTCACGTCTTCACGAAAACACACACAATACATATATATACTTTTATATACTACTTTTATTAACCTCCTTTTTAAACGAACCTACTAACGTAAAAATATTAAAGTAATTATAGAATTGTCAGATTTACTTGTATCATTACAACATACTCGTACAATCTACATAACAATTCTAATGTTACGCACCAAATACATCCCCATACATAGACCTCACAATGGGACAATATTTCTTCGTGAGCACATCATAAGGCGAGTTAGGCATTACTGGCAAGTGCTTGGTAAGTCTATTCCACACATGATGCCCATACACCTCAGGAGTTTCACGAAATGTCGGGTCTGAATTAAAGTATTTCTTAGAACGCTTATAATGTATAGGATAGAAATAAACAGGGTTGTACACTGTAAAACCTTGACACGATACGTCCCCATCTTCAGTGGGCACTATCGCCAAATCTTCAGAACAAATGGACAACACAGCGCGAGTAATCGTGCCTATGCTGTTGGTACTCCATTCCCACGGCTTGAAATTCCACTGCAGATCGTTCACAGTAATTTCTGCCATCTTATGACCGATACCGTGTTTACTGAACGCGATGATACCAGCGCTGACTGTGGTGCTGTCTTCCCTGCATACCCAGTTCTGTCCAAGTCTATCTATGTTTTTGACGAGGAGCGTATCTAGATCTAGGTATACTCCTCCATATTTATACAGCGTGGTGTATCGGAGTATGTCGGCTGTGTGTTCTGTCATCCAGGGTCTTTCGTTGAACTGAGTTTCAACTAGAACGTCGGCCACTGGCGTGCGGCGACCATACGTTCTTATGTCTAACTTCGCCAGTCTTATGTTTGGCAATTGAAGTCTCAACTGTTCGGTGCTTTCAAGACTATGCTTTGTTACTGGCGAGTTGAACAATACGAAAACAGTCCTATTTGGATGTAGCTTAGCTGCGGCTTCAACGGTACAAGCTTGTCGAGAGTTCAGACCACCTGAACAGGACGTCTCGTGGAAGAATATCGAATCTTCTGGAATATCCAAATCGTCTACTGAATCCAAGACATTGTCTTTCGTTTCGAAATAGCAGCCAACAGAGCCATGCTTTCCATCATGCGCTATGTAGTCAATATGTATATGTAGCGTGTAAGTTATCACTATGAATATGAATAAGCATAAAGTAAGGAACACAAACGGGGAGGTTCTTCTTTGAATGAACTGGGAGAGACGTCGCGTGGTGATCCGTCGAATCCTGGTCCTAGTAGTGTTACGACACCACTCACAGTCTTCGCCGTGAAGCATTGCACTTTTGACTATTTCTCTTTTCGACTGTTTTTTTGGTAAAATAGTGGAAATTTTGGTAAAATACCTACTAAACTATAAATCTTACTGGAAAACGTGTGGAGAACCCAGGGAAAGTCGCAACCTTTGCAGAAAACTGTCACTTGACTTTGACCTTACAATTAAAATTCAATAATGTCATGAAGGTTATGAACTATTTGAAAAAGAAAACCTCTTTTTTATGAGAGTATTAACAGCAAGAGAAAAGTTGGTTTCTTGCTAAACAAATTCAGTTTCTTTTTCAGAATATTTGTTTCAATTATTATATTTTCCTAAATATTTATCTGAAAAGCTGGGGCTTGGTAAAATCTTTAGTAAAAAATCTATAACGATAAGGTTTTCTTTGAGGAAAAACACGCTTTTCCTCCTTTCTTTATTGTCTTCTAAGCCTTCTTTTTAATCAACTGTCATGTTCTTGTCAAAATTAAAATGGTGCTTAAATTTTGAGATTTATTTACAAATTTATCACCTTTTATAATAGGAAAAGCCCACACAGAACAAATGTAGAATTAAATCAAGGTTTGAGAATAAATCGCTGTGAAAACAGAAATTTACACTCCGTCAGTACTAAGAAGATAAGGCTTTGTGACAGAAAATGGATGAAATGAAGGTGAATCTCGCATTTTATATACCTACCAATCTTCCTTAAAAACATTACTCGTTGCTACCTAACTTAATAATACATAATATAATATATAACACATAATATAGAATGTACGCTGGCTACACGCTTGACAAACAGGCGTCAGATCGTGACCGACAGCAAAAAAGTACCAGCGGCATTATTTATTGTTGATTGAGTCTTCTGTTCAGCCTCTATTTGCTAAGCTTGTAGACTGAGATATTATGGAGTCACTACTTTTCTACCTGCACTCGGTACATTTTCAGTTGCAAAAACTATGGTAAATGTTTAAAAATACTGTTGTTTAGTAAGTACTTTGTTTATTTTTCCCGGCTGTTTGTCTAGTACGGCAGTCGTTAAGCCATGTTAGAGGCCATTATGGCGGTTTGAAAAACTCTAGACACCAGAGTTGGCCACTCTCATTCGAAAAGAAGAAGAAAAATACTGTATACATACTGTCTATAATATACTGTATATTTTACTTGCAGGGTCCTGAAGGCGTCATATCAAAACGTTCGAAGAAATCGCGTGTTCCGATAACCAAGCCCACGTCATTGAGCAGTTTAGTGCTATGGAATATTTCGAAGGCGCTAGAAGAAAAGCCTACATTGAATTTATATGTGAGTTACTTTAACAAATATTTTTATTATTTGTAACTCAACAACATACTAATTTTGGTACATGTTCTTAGCAATTCAATTTAAGAGTCTAAATAGAACTCCACATTTATGGTTACCCATCCAAGGACTGCTGTCATTGTACCTAATCTCATAAAAAAAATCTACACTATATAGCTGAGATATACATGTTCTTTGTGATATTACAGATGTACATATTATATCTATCAACCAATAGTTTACATTGAACCGAAAATACCACTCAAAATTCGATCGGATAAAACTGGTATAAATTTCACACATACACGTTAACAGAACTGACGTAATTTTATAAGAACTAGTAAAGTGCGCCGCTCAAAAGTCCTGGAATTTGGAGTCGATGCAAAACAATTACACCATCGCCTCAGAATACAGAAAGAACTAGAAGCCGCGTTCAACGTTCAACTGTAATTGCGAGCTACACGCTGTGTCCAAAAACCAAAACAACGCCCCCTGGCGGCGTCACTTCCCACCCGCGTAATGTTGCTAGCACAGGCATTATTTGCCCGTTTTTAGGGTAAATTTTGGGAGTCTAGGAGGTGAGCTAATAATAGAATAAAAATTGTCCTATTCTATATAATTATGTACATACCTAATTGTCTCAAGAAATCGATAGGTTTATTGAATAAAAGAAGCTTTAGAAAAAAAAATCATTTAATTTTCTTTTTGCTGAGTAAGCTTTTTAAAATATTGTCCAATATAATAATATAACAATAATCGTTTCCATAACTCTTCCAGCCGTGCTTTTTGTATTATTTTTGTCCACGCCGCTTTCCTTTCTTCATCAACTGGGAAGCTAAAATTTGAGATAACTAATATAGGAACATAGTTACATACCCGCTCCCCCTCACCCCTTCTCCCTCACACACACACATCAAAAATGTTTAGAAATCCGATATTACCATACTATTTAATAGGATTATTTGGTTAGGTACACACGGGCTGCACTGACGCTTTATACTTTCTTTTTTCAAGTCGGTTAATTTTTATTAAATTACTTATTAATATTCTACAATGAATAAAAGCCCTCAAAAGGTAATAAAAAGAAGGGTAAATCAAAACTCTTATATTGGCAACACTAACAAGATGGATGCATCATTATCTATGACAATTGAAAACTGAGAAATTTATTCATTAATTAAATAAGTTGATACCTAAATACGATACTTACACGTGAAATGTAATCCCATCGTGTTTCTTTTTTAGACCCGCTGCATTTTTACAGGTAGGAACGACACAAGACGGCATAATTTAGTTAAATTGGTCATCGTTATAACACGTCATCCGCTCCGACGGTCACAGAGTGACTGATCGGTCGCGCGTCAAACTACTCTATTTCAGAGTGGTTTTAGTAGCTTCAATATTAGGCGCGCTCACGGTTTCTGGTTCTTTCTGTATTCTGAGACCATCGCTGTGATTCGAGAGCAAACATTTTGTATTTACGCGCAAATTGCCAAATATGTGAACTTGCGAACGCTGTTTGACAGTAAAACGTTATTGTGAGTCGCGGAATTCTGTTTCGAGATAAGATTTCTTATGAAAGCAAATAAAACGATTTTTTGACAATAATGGGTCGAAGTTATTTCATATAAGGAACAAATTCAGTCGTTAAGATTTATGTCAGCGGCTCGCTGGGTGTACCTATTGAAAACTGTCGACACTAGAGCTGGCCGGTCACATACGAAGAAGAAAAATAATGATAGGAAACGACACCCTTATGAAGTTTCTTATACAGATAGCTGAGCTGAAAGTCATTTGTACACAATAATAAACAATAAAATATTGTAATCATTCTGGAAATGTCGATAACAAAAAAACGTTCAAACTCTGAATTGAGGTGATTAAAATTTAAGCGTGAAAATAGTTAAGACTGAATTATCTAACTGATTTTTTTATCCCAGATATCAAAAATGCAGTATTCCTAGTAAGATAAGTCAAATATGTTAATTAAGTTAATTGTTAAGGTAAATCCTCCTCCTCCTTGAATCGTATCCCTCATGTCTGAGGATCGTGACCACCACCTCCGCACCTTCTCCTTGATGATATCTTTGCACTTCCTTCTGTCCTAGGCAACATGCAAAATAAATAAAAAAAAGGTAAATAAATTATTCTTATTCTTTGTTACAGGAAGCAGTAAGCTCAGCCCAGGACCGTTTGGAGGAGATATCTAACGCCGGCGACATCCAGGCCATCTTCTCGGAGAGCCCCCTGGAGAGGCACCTGGCCTGCGCGCTCCTGGCGTGGCAGCAGCTTGGCCACAGTCGGGCTGAGAGCCTCTGCAGGTAGTGTATTTATACCGACAATGAGGTCGTTTCATTGTAGTTCCAGTTTTTACCGATAATTGAAAAAGATTAAGTTTATGTTTGCAGCTCGTTTTGTTTCGGGTTAGAAACCTATGTCACTCTCAAATACTATATGTTTAAAAAATCACGTTAATCGAACGCACCCTTGCGGTGAAAAAGTGTTACAAACAGAGTATCGAACATGACCTTTTATAAATAAATAAATAAATATTTCGGGACATTGCACACAGCGCCATCTAGCCCCACACTAAGCAAACGCTTGTGTCGCGGGTACTAGAACGAAAGATAACTATATAATTTTTTTTTATATCTAAAAACTTTATTTAAAAAAAAAAAAATACTATATAAATTGATATGTTTATGATTTGATTGTTATGATATTGGAATTGGCTCAAAATTTTAAATTATGATCTTGGCCTGGACACGTGTGCTATGATAGATCTAGCCTATCTTTAAAACTGCGAACAAGTTGTTGTATACCGATGAAATTTTGTTAATGGTGTTTGCCACAAATAGAACTTATAACCTTAGATACTGCATCATTTTTTCCTCAAACACCTTACTAGGAAGTTAGTGATCCATTTGCGCAAAGCCAGTTCCACGAATTGCAGCCATGGTATATTACCAGCTAATGCATTTAAAGCAGGTAATAATGCCTCTGGCACTTAATTGAATTTTTAAAATTATTGGCTCGCACATAATATTAATGCAATAATAATTACATGCCCTTGGTTTTGCTCGCGTTGTTTCGAGATAAAACGTAGGTAGCATAATATCAGGCGCACTGTGCACGAACGAAAACCGATCCGACGTAAGAAAAAAAAACTTTCAGAAGACTTGATAACCTCCTTTTTTGTAAGTTGATTAAAAATTACACTCTCAGGACCCTATACTATTAGCACCAAAAAAAAACTGCTATTGCTCCATTGCGGGGCTTAAGCGAAACAAACAAACCAACAAAGATACTTTGCTTATATTATAATGGTGTATTATTATGATTATATGATATTACTATATATTATATACAGTTTTTACGTCATAAGGCACGCGGTAAGTTTATGATGTCGCCTCTTGATTATATGCATAAGTAAGTGATGTAGTTATAAAATATGGAGCGTGGAATATACAAGATGGTGAGTCAACTTAGTATCGCAAGTCCGGTAGCATTGTTTATAACAAAGGCTAGATGTGTCTTATGTATGTTTGTGAAAAATAAATACAGACCGTTGCCAGGGCACGTGGCATCTGACATCCATACTTATCTATGGATACGATATTAAATAAAAGAACCGTTGACATTTCTACTTCGTATGCATTATCAAAAATATTCCAGATAGCAATTTATCACAACTTTTGCTTATAAAAGCAAAAGTTGTGATAAATTGATTATATAAATAATGAACACACAATTCTACAGAATACAGACAATACTAAAAAATCGGCTACTAACATAAGAAATAGTGTAAATTTCATCAAAATCGGCTAAGAAGCATTTTAGATTTCCGACGCATTTCTGAAGAGGACAACCTGGACACTTCCCTTGTAGTTGCTTAATTTACTATTTGTTTATAAACCAGATAATATACTATACCAGATATTTTGATATCCACTACAAATAATATCTAATCGTGACGACAGTAATATTTACAGCCAATACAATTTATGTACGTAATCTAATCTTTACAGGTTCGTAAAAGAGAAAACAAACAAAGATCACATTCCAACCAAGCTGTCCACGAAGCTAGAAACATTGGACTCCATAACCAGACCTCGTAGTTCGAAAGACATTAAAATCAACGACAGAACATCACCTTCTCACCAGATAGAGGATCTTCGTGCTCAGATCTCCGAAGCATCAGCTCGCTTAGAACACAGACTGAACAGACAAGAAATCAATCAGATCTCTGAGAAGGTTTCTAAATACAAACATAAACAGAATAAACAAGACGGGAGTCAGTTTTCTGAAGCATTGCCAGATCTTGGAGCTCAAATTTCCGAAGTTTCCACCAGGTGATTATTAATTTGTTTTGTGGTAGTCAGATAGGAAAGAGTGGAAATCTTTAGAGTAGGCATATGTCGAAGGACAAGCTGCAACGGAGAAACAACCGTATACCGATATTTAACATAGGTAGGTAAAAGAAGAAACCGTCATAAATAGAGTAAACATATTTGTAAAGAAAATTATTGTTAAAAAAAAGATCAGCAATAAAGGCTATTTTATTTTAGTCATATATAGTTCCAATTTAGACATAATTTACATATGAATGAACGAGTGAATGAATTCACAGCCAAGCAAATACGTTCATTCTGCGCGCACCCCAATGACGACTGTTTTATTTTGAGTGTGATTTGTGATTATGCCGTAACGTATTTCCTCCCGATTCGGACTTTGCTTGCGCGATACGTATAAAATTTGCTTACTCTGCTTCCTGAATATATCCGATGTGAGCTACTAGGTGGCTGGATAAAACACACCGCATACTTTCAATATCTTGTACTTCATACATCCATACCGAAAATTACGATGACATTGCAGATTACAATACAATACAATACAAAAACGTTTATTGGGTTCAAAAATACTTACATCTAGGTTCACTATATTAAAACATATAAAAACAAGAGTAATTTCTTATAACAGTGTGTTGTCACCCGGACGAGATGTTTCTGTTTGAAGAAAAGATTGAAAGAGATATGTATGTATCAAACCAAAAAACTCGTGTTCGCGACCTCCCTAATAAAATTATATTGATTATTATATTATATCTACTAGTGGACGTCCGCGGCTTCGTTCTCTTCATACTACCTCATCATCATCATCAGCATGTTATCGCCCACTGCTGAGCATAGGCCTCTCTTGTACGCCACTCGTTCCGGTCTTGCGCAGATTGAATCCAGGTGCTCCCTGCGGTTATTCTTATGTCGTCAACCTACCGCATTGGTGGTCATACTACCTACATACCTAAAATCATGAATATCCGTGCAGCGCCGTTCTTGCGTGATAAGCGTTTAAATAAACAGAGAAACAGGCAAAAACAAAAATTCCATAAATTGTTCGAACACCATTCATTTTTTTTTAAATATCCTCAATGTTCAGTCTTTCGACCCTCTTCAGCTTTATTATATGTAAATATAGATAGCGTTATTGCATGTTGTAGTTATGAAGATGCGACTGGTTCCCCAAGCATTAGCTCATACGCCATGGGCCCGGTGGTGAGGCTGCCGGTGGAGACCAACATCGTGATGCGCGTGGATACGCCGAGGAGCGCCTGCTCCTCCGCGCCGGGGAGGAAGAAGCCCTCCGACAGGGATATCAAGAGTAAAATCGATCAGGTATAGAGGCTGAATGGTTGATAAAAATAAGTGATTCAACATTGTCAAAGGAATTATCAGACAAAAGTCAAACATTGTTTAATTAAAATTAAAAATTTCATTTATTGAACAGCAATGCATCCATTTTGCTAGTGGCACACAAGTGAAAACAACTTAAAGACTAGTGTTAGCAAGATACATGGACATTGCACAATAAAAAGTTGATAAAAATTGGTTTAAAACTGATCACTGATTGTTATTTTAACATTTTTTTATAACTCTTACTAATGCATAATTCCAGCACGACACAGGTAGGTGCCTACATTTTTTTTATCAATTTCCAATGTGCAACCGACCAATGAAAGTTATGTTTAATTATTTCATGTCCCAGCACCACCATTGCTTGAACTATCCGACCAAACCCATACTGGCTTGAATATTTTTAAGAAGACAAAAAATAACTCATTGCCCGAATGTCTATTCCCCTTGAACTATAGTTTGTTGGTCTCAAAGTCGAGAGTAAACCGGTTTCTTCTAGGCAAGCGCGCTAGATCGTAGATTATAACGTTGCTTAACATCAGACAAGTTGTAGTCAAGCGTAAGCCTATTTCATGTAAAAAAAAACAAAAAAAATATGATCAATTTAATCAACACAACTTTAAATTTTCTATGCATATTTTTCTTCAAAGTAAATGTCAATGTCAAATCGTTTATTGTATTATTGTTTTTACAATTATATTATTTTGTTATGTTGCAGATCTTATGCATAAATTGGTACTTACATGAAGAACACAATATACCCTCAAATAAATTTAATTGTGTGCGGGCCGGTCTAAGTATTTGTTTTTTTTTATTATGTTGTGTTTGTGTAGGTAATCATCGTTTAAATTATCATCATTAATATATATATTCGTCAACTGTATAATAGCATTTATGTTTTAATTTATTCACTATGTTCCTAGGCTTGCTGCCAAGACACGGAGTGTGCAGAGCGTCTGAACGCTCTCGACAAGGTGACCACAGAGCTGCGCCAGCGCATCACCAAGCTGGCATGGCGCGAGGCCGAGCGAGTCGAGCTGCTGGAACGAGCTGAAGCAGCATGGAAGGACCTGGAAGTCGGCTACCAACGCAGGCTGGCCCTCGCCGAGGAAAAAGAGGAGGATATTGCTAAACAGGCTAGTAGTATATACGTCATGAACATTGTGCTAGGATTATTACAAAGTCAAAAACGCTCGAAAAAAAAAATCCGAGCCAAAACTCTGCCCACGCTACTCGTTGAGCAGACTTTTGGATTACCTATCTCTTTTGCACGTTCTTAAAATATTTAAGAGCGAAAGAGACAAGCAGTCTTTTGTTTGCGCTCGCTGACGATGATAGCGTTCGGACATCTTTCCTGCGCTTGTTAGTTTGAGATTGTGTCTCTGTATAACCCTAGCTCAATGGTCATGAATCATACTTTTAGGACAGAAAAAGATCAGGCGTTATAAATTGATAATGTAGATGTTACTCATATTATATATAACGCCTTATCTTTTTTTCTGTCCTCGATGTGATGATTTTCTTGGGAATAAACAGAACAGCCTAGGCGTTTACTTTACTACTTACCTTACTTTAGAAATTTGTCATTTTCTGTCTATGTATCTATTTTGTTTTTTTTTTTTGTTTTTCTCTATTATTAACTTTTTTAACTAAATCATTGTCTCGTACGTGACGTCACAGCCAGCCCCAACGGAAGACCAGCGCTGATTGCTTCCAGTAATCAGCATTATGCTGAGTTGGGGCTGTGTCGGAGCAGACTTATTTATTTATTTATTGTATGTATGTGTGTGGGTATATTTGGTAAATCTGTCTCAATAAATGTTTTTCTATTTCTATTTTCTATTTCTATCTTCCACAGATAGCAAAGATGTTAGACGAGCGTACTGCCTACCGAGACGCTTGCGCCACTCTTGCTGTGGAAGTGAAGGACAGAACTGCCAAGACTGAGAAGGAACGTCTCAGGTAACTTTTTTTAAATAAATATTCCGGGACATTGCACACAGCGCCATCTAGCCTCGCACTAAGCAAACGCTTGTGTTGCGGGTACTTGATAACGGATATAATACTTATATATGTACTTGTTTTTGTAAATACATACTTAATATACCTACTTAGAAACGACCAATGCAATTAATCATTTATTTCTTTAATGTATTTAGATTGAACGAGATTGAGAAGTGCGTATGTGACCGCGCCTGCCAGCGGATGAGGCTGAGCGAAGAGTGTGCTAAAGGAGACGCCATAGTTGCTGAGAACGCTACCAAAGCGGCGCAAATGGACCGGGATCTTATGGTGAGTATAGAGTTTTTAGAAAGGCTAAAAAAGATATGATCAAAATTGATTCATAATTAACTAATAAATGAGTGTGGCTCGGCGGTTCCAGTTTCTGCTTTTCATTTAGAAGCGCCCTGGTTCAAATCCAGCCCTACACCAATGACTTGGAAATGTGGATTTGCACTCGCTTAGCGGTGAAGGAAAATATCGTGAGGAAACCGACATGTTGAGGACCACAATATCCGAAGACATGTGTCTTCCGTAAAAGGACCTGGGCTCCACCATGTTGTATCTGCCCAAGAGAACTCTTCTAACGAATTAATTCTGCGGGGGAGTCTCGACCCTCAGTCATGAGGAAATACGACTCAAGAAAGAATTAACTAGTCAAGTAATCAAGATACTACTAAGATCAAGTAATACACATACAAAAAATAATCAAACGAATTAAGAATCTATATACTTTGAAGTCGGTTGAAAAGATACACGTACCAAGTATGGTAAGGAAGATTTTAAAATTGTCTTGGGGGCTTAATGACGTAGTTTAAAAAGCCTGTATCTTGGTGGTCCGTAAACGCAATAATACCTGCTCATTGTAATTTACTAACCGACTTCAAAAAAGGAGGTTATCAAAGTCTTCTGAAAGTTATTTTTTGTTGGTATGTTACGCGATTACCCCGTTATTTTTTTTCATTTTCTAGTTCAAAGAAGACCAAGCCCGCCGCAACGCTGAGAACTTGCAAAATGAGGTGCGGTCTTTGAAAATGATGACGAGCGAGGCGGAGCGATCGACCAGAGCCGAGCTGGGGGCTTTGAGAGATCAGATCACTGACGTGTCCAACAAGCTGCTCAAAGAAGACGCTATCAATGAGAAGTTGAAAGCGGAGGTGAGTGATTGAGCATGCCAAGCGACAAAAAACCAGTAGAAGCAGCGGTTACAGTGTCTGCTTTTCATCCAGACGCAATCTAGTTCCAATCTAGTCCTACACCAATAACTTATATTTTCAAGTTATGTGAGGATTTGTACTCGCTTTACGGTGAAGCAAAACATCGTGAGGAAACCGACATGTTTGAGGACCGCAAAATCCGAGGAAACATGTCTTCCGTGGAAGGACCTGGGCGCCCTCCACGATGTATCTGCCCAAGAGAACTCCCCTAATGAATTAAATCTGCGGGGGAGTTACGACCCTCAGTCATGAGAAAATACGACTCAAGAGAGAAGCGACAAAATCATCCCAAAGGTTTTGACAGGAGAAGACTAGAGTGACTAGAGAGACTTAGGGGCGCAAAGGAATCAGATCACTGATTTGTCCAACAAGGTGCAAAGATTCTAGAAGTTGAAACCGGATGTAAGTATTCTAAGCGATAAAAACATTTCAAAGATTATGATAAGTGAGGCAAAGCAAGCGATTGCAGCAGAATATAGAACCAAATATATTACATTTAATCAATAATTATGTAATCAATGAGGATTTAAATACTGATTTGAGTGTTATTTGAGAAAAAAGCAAAATGCGGTGCATAAAGACTATTAGGGCGTCAAGAAACGAGTAATATTATCGAAGGCTTTTAAAAAAATGTCTATGTCAATTTTCGCAGCTAAATCCCTTTCCCCTGGGATGCCAATAAATGAAAACTAATACTTATTTTCGTAAGGTACTAAAGATGTATGAAGGTTACAAGAGATTCTGCCAATTAAAAGAGAACATTGCATGAAATTGCTTAAAATTTATTAATCACCTAAATTGGAATCGGTACAAAATTCAGACGTTCAATACTAAAATTGTTCACTCAACAATATGCTAAGGCGATACAACTGATATCAATAATTTGATAAGATATCTACGTAATTTAAATGATTCATATAAAATAGTCTGTCATCGTGATTTTTCATTTTGGATTACATTTTATCTTCATAATTTACGTTTAATGATATTTTCACAGGAAAATAATACGAAAATTAGGACAAGTTCTTCTTCTAAGCTACATCAAGCTTCATTTAGAAGAATAATGTTTTTTTTTATTAAGAATAATGTATCACAAAACAAAACAAAAAACAAAGTATTGTGAACAAGAGGAGACCCGCGGCTACGCTCTCGTTGCCTTAAAATATAAAATACTCTATTTTATAATCCACTACACTTCTGACCACTACTACGTATTCTATGACGTCATTGCTACTAAATCAGATATCACGATGATCCGTAATTCAGTTCTGCCATAGAAGATTCTTTATATGATTCACAGACTAACCAACAGACATTTGATAGTTCAAACCGCCTAAAGGCCTTGGTTTTAAACTCCTGATGCCAAAGTTAGCCACATTCATATCACTTTGGATTTTATTTTATTTCTTCTTCTTATCAGACGAGAGTGGCTGACTCTGGTGTTAAGAGTTAATCAAGCCACCCTAAGGGCCTTTCACATGGCTTATCGACTACCGTACTATGACAGTCGAGACCAATAATTTTACATGTCATTCGAGCCACGGAAGCACTCAGAATGGAATGCCACTCTTTCGTCACCAGCCACCTGAGCTACAGGCGCTTCTTTTAGCCTTAGCCAGGGGCCTTAATATCTTTCTCATTCATTCTAGTTCTCACTTTTATGCTTCTCGCACTTTCACGATTCATACCATTTTTCTTTTCATCCTTCATCTTTCTTACTTTTGTTTGTCCTATGCTTGTGTTTAATACATTGGCAAAGTTTGAGTTTAATGGGCAATAATATTTTCAGATAAACGACCTATGCAGCGAGAAAGACGAGATTATCGAAGACCTGGACGGTTGCAAGGCGCAATGTGACAGCGAGATGCAAGCTCGCCTGGAGATACTGGACAAGAAGAGAGAGGCTCTCAGCAAGCTGCGCGAGAAAGTGATGGAGTGCAAGTGCCAGATGCCGGTGCACAAGGCAGTGGAGGTCAAACGCACTCCCTCTCTAGCCGCGCTGTGCAAATGTACGCCGGAGGATAAGATACTGGTAAGATCTTATTATCTTATCTTATCTTGTTTCATGGTAGAAGTGCCGAAGTGTCGAACACAGCGCTTTGCCTCTACGTTTATTGTACGGACGGCAAAGCTTTGGAACACTTTACCAGAAGCCGTGTTTCCTGCGAACTACAATCCAGGGGTTTTCAAATCTAGAGTTAATAGGTATCTTCTAGGTAAGCGTGTTTCATCCTAGGCTGCAGCAATGCTTAACATCAGGCAGGCTGTAGTAAAACGTAAACCTAGCCACGTAAAAAAAATCTATTTTTTTATGACACCTCAGTAGTATTTACTCAGGTAGGTTTAGCTGTAAAAAGAGTAGCAATTGAGAGAGCACAAGAGATTGAAGAAGAAAACTGCGATAGAGGTAACAAACTACTTTAGAAACATTTGATATAGCTTAACTGGCAGCAAAGGCCCTATAAGTTTGTAAGGCTCAGTAAAACAGAGATAGAGATGCATGGAGATCCTGAACAAGAAGAGAGAGGATACGCCGAAGGTAAGATAAGATCCTGGTAATAATGTAGTTTATCAATAGATCTAATTTATTTATGAAAGTTGTGTTGTAGAGGGAGTAGCAAGAGAGCGAGAGAGAGAATTTGACCACGAATCTTTAGACTGACCGTATTTATCACAGAACTTTGCTAATCGTGTACAAACGCCTCAGTATTCTGAGCTTCAGGCGCGGGCGTGTAGGATAGTTCAAATTAAAAAAAAAACAAAATTTATTTATTCAGAATAAGTGTAACAATAATTCTTAATTACTACCTAACATACTGGGTGAGGGCACACCCGTGCTATATTAGAAAATAGTTTTTTGATATAAAAAATTGTGATAAGAGAAATGATGAAATATAATCCAAAAAGTTGTGATAAAGACCATGAATTGGTTCTGCTTATGCCAAATATTCAAAACTTGGCTTGATAGTGCAAGGTGATACATGTATTAAACTGGTCAATATTTTATTAGTATTCGACAAGTAAAACTACTCACACTTAAACTTTTACTTATTTTATTTATAATGTTATGTATAAAAGCGATCTCGTATCTTTATCCGTTTTCTCGATAAAATTGATTCTGGTAAGAGTACTAAGAAACTAATTTATGTCCCCGGCTTCGTTTCGTGTAATAAAATAAGAATCCCATGTTAATCCCAGGGTTAAAACCCTAAGGAGTTTATGTATGGTAGTAGTATAAATACTACCACCATACAAAAACTCGTTATGATCTATCACTCCGTTGCGTTGTACGAAAAAGCAACGAAACAAACATACCAATAACCAGTGTAGCTTGATTATAAAATGATATAAATTATGATGCAAATTGATGAAATATGATAGCTGAATGACGAAATGAAAACGACATTTTTCATTTTACTCACGTATAAGGGTTTTTGGCAATTTTAATTAGTTGATGAGAGTAGGTAGTCACTTCATACGAAGGCAAGAGTTTGTAAGTGTACCTACTGTGAATGTATGAGTATGTGTATTACCTACCACTTAACGTTTAAACGGTGTGTTATATGTAGATATGGATGAAATTCAATATGAATGCATGCATATACTTACTCACATATTATAGTGCGTAATTTGAGTTTGAATTTTTTTAAAATCTGGTATTCTGCCAAATCAGGCAGATCGGGTACTGACCCCATGAAATTGGGAACATGGCTAAGAAGAACATACACTTTGAGTTCCTTCGTAATAAGCAACTATCTACCGCGAAATATAGAACATTTTTGCCTGATTCTGACTTCCTGGGAAATTTAAACAACGCGTTTAACCAATTCAAAAAGTTTTAAATCCAAAAGGAAACGCCAATCTAAGGAGCCATTGAAACAATATGATATGTAGGTAATCAATGATTAAAACTACATATATGTATGTATGACAGATTAGATGTCTTTGATTAGAGTTTCGTTTTCGGGTTAAATATTTCAAACTCGTGAAACATCGTGCGGGCAATTTTTAAACCGAGAGGCGAGAGAGTACCAGCCCTCTAGACAAGAAGCGTGCGTATACTTATGGAATAGAAAGACCAATGTATGGGATTGACATCAAGATGCGCTCCGCGGGGATATTTTTTATGTCAATCCCATACATAGATCGTTTTCTTTTTGAAATAAAGTATGTCAGTATGCTCACTAAAAATACGCCTCTTGTATAAGGGGGCAGTTCTATGTAAGTTGGATAAACACTCTCCATTGTAGCATCAATTAGGTATTGCAGATATTTGCATCAGACAATCAATTTGAATTTGAATTTGAATCTCGCCGTGCATACGAGACAGTTCATACTGGATAAGTAATTAAGTAGGCTCTATCCCAGACCATAATGTTCGCTTACCATCAGACGAATCGTGGAATTTTGGGCAGGCGCATGCAGCATACCTATTTGATGTAAATAAAATATATAAAGCGTCAAGACTTTTCACGTGACATCAATTTTTGTATTGCATTCTTGCAATAATTCAGATTCAGATTCAGATTCAGATTTTTTATTGACCAATAATTATAACAATCGTCATTTATGGTAAGTCACATTTTACATTATTAACTTATTATCTAATTATCATTAATTTATTTTAAACTAAATTAGGTACATAAAATTGTCATAAGTTTTTTTACATCAAATTTGATCTGATTATGAGGAGCGAAATACAGCGAAAAGCCAAGTCTGAAAGGGAGTGGATTTTTCAAATAAATATTGTATCAAGTGTGTGGGTGGTTTAGAATGATTTTTCAGTGAGTTTCATATCCAAAAATTCTTTTATTTTGTAGAAAGGGTTCTGTGTTAGGAAAGTTTTAATTTTAGTCTTAAAATCTTGATATTTCAATTTGGTGATTGCTAATGGCAATTTGTTAAACATTATAATTTTTATATAACTTCCGTGTCTTTCGGTTTTGACTAGTCTTGTTTTAGGAATGGATAATTTATTCTCATGTCTCAGATTCATGTAATCAATGTGTTTGTCTTTCCTTTTTGGGTATTTATCGATATTTATGTGTATGTCTAATAAGCATTTGTAAATATATAATGATATCACGGTCATTATTTTATGTTGTTTAAAATATTTGCGAGCTGAAATTCTTCGTGTGATACCACTGATGGTCCTGATGGATCGTTTCTGGCATACTAATAGCTTGTTAATTTCTGCACCATTTCCCCAAGTTATTATAGCATAGCTCAATATTGAATGTATGTACGCATAGTAAACTGATATGAGGCTTTTTTGATCGAGTAACGGCTTGAGTTTGAATAGAGCATAATTTGCGCTTTGCATTTTCTTTACTGTCTTCATAATATGTGAACTATGTGTTATAGTGTAGTCCACATTATAACCCAAAAATACATGTTCTTTGTGGGTTATAGTCTCCTGTTTTCTTTTCCTAGTATGGAATTTCATAACAATGCTCTTATCGGTGTTTAAGATAATTCCGTTTGCCTCAAACCATTCTTTAAGTATATTCAATGTGTCACCAATTTTATTTTCTAGGTTTTTATCATTCCTATCTTTCATCCCAACATGGGTATCATCTGCGAATTGATTTACGGATGCCCATTCAGGTAGACAATAGGCAAGGTCGTTTACATAAATTAAGAACAGTAAGGGCCCGAGAACAGAACCTTGGGGAACTCCAATATCACTCGTACCAACTGCGGAACATTTATCATTTACATTTACAATTTGGGTCCTCTGTGACAAATAAGACTCCATCATTTTAAATTCTTTTCCTTGAAAACCATAAAATTTTAATTTTAATATCAGAATTTCATGGCGTAAACAATCAAAAGCTTTGGATAAGTCACAAAAAACGCTTGCGCATTTTTGTGACTCATCCATTCCTCGTAATATGTAGTGTATGACTTCCTGAATAGCCATTTCAGTTGATTTATTCTTACGAAATCCGAATTGAGCTGGTGTAAAAAGTTGATTGTCTTCAAAGTATTTAATTATTTTCTTCTTTATAATTGATTCTAGTATTTTAGATACAATTGGTAGGATACAAATCGGTCTATAGTTGCCTAGGTCTTGATGATCGCCTTTTTTATACAGTGGGATGACTTTACCACGTTTCAATATCTCCGGGAAAGTACCTTCCTCAATACAAGTGTTTATAACTTCATATAATAGTTCCAGTATTAATTCATTGTGGATAAATATCTTTTTAATAATTTTAGCATTCATTTTATAAACATCTTCCGCTTTCTTATCTTTCATTTCTTTTATAGTCCGTCTTATTTCTTCTTTAGTAACTGTTTCAAAATCTATACAATATTGTGGCTTTTCTATCATATTTAAGTATTTTGTGCATTTTTCTATATCTAATCTTGAATGTTTAGTTAGGTTATGTGCTATATTTAAGAAAAAATTGTTGAACAAATTTGCTATTGATTCATTGTCTCTTATTTTATTTCCGTCGTGCTTAATACTGTCTATGCAATTTCTCTTCTTTATCTTCTTCTTCACTTGTTCGCTAATTATTTTCCATGTTTCTTTAATTTTGTTTTTAGAATTCTTAATTCTGTGTGCGTAGTGTAACTTTTTGGCAGATTTTAATACTTTTGTGAAAACTTTCTTATATTTTTTAACTCTTAACTTTCTGTCTTCTTTAGGGTCGATGCATTGCATCATCTGTAATTTAGCTAAGTTAGTTCTTGATATTTCTATTCCCTTTGTTGTTAATTTAGTTACACAACGTGCTTTTGTATATATTTTTCTTATCGGAAAAGCGATTTTGTAATAATGTACTATAGCATCCATCAAAATATTCATTTTTGCATTAGCTGTCTTCGCATCCCTGATTTCGTCGTTCAGTTTGTCATAATCAATGAATAATAAGTAGTGAAAGTAATTTATATTTTTGTCTGAAAATATTCGAGCATGAACATTGGAATCATTTCCATCTTCCAAGTTAGAGTCTATTGTTGCAAAGTCTAACATAATCGCATTATGATCTGATAATTTAACGTCCAAAACTTTCCCACTACACTCTTTAAAATTTGTGATAAAATTATCAATACAAGTGGCACTTGTGCCTTCGGTTCTAGTCGGCTTATCAATAATAAAATTAAAATTGTGATTATATAATATTTTTTGAAATTTGTGAAGTTTCGAACTGGGCTTTAGGATGTTTACATTAAAATCACCTGCAATAATTACTCTTTTATTTTCCTGGCTAAGTTTCCGTAGCAATTTTGTTAACACACTGTAAAATATATCTATATCGTGATCTGGTCTATACATGCTAATAATAACTTCTTTAGATTTACGCAACTCTATGGCCGCTATTTCACAATTCATTTCAAATGACATCGAGTTAAGGTCTTTTCTAATTTTGTAATCTACACCGTCTTTTACAAATATAGCCGTTCCTCCGTGTTCGAATATTTGTCTATTAAAATAAGCTGCAAGTTCATAGTTTTCAATATTCATACCTATTATTTGGTGGTCATAGACCCACGTCTCAGTTAAACACAATATATCACAGTTGTAACAACTAAGTAAATCTTCTATTGATTCAAATTTTTTATGAATACTTCGTAGGTTAGAAGCAATAACTACCTTTGATTTAAGGACTGCAGAGTTTTCTGAAAAGTTGTTTTGCTATATTCATTTGTATCTGATTGCTTTATAAATGTTAGGACGGAGGACGGTCTAAAGTTATTTAACAATACTGATCTTATTTGCTGGGTGATAAGCTCCTTTACAAAATACATACGTTTTCGTTGAGAGTAATTACCTTATAATTATATTAATTAAGTTATAATTTGTAATATTAAGAACAAAGTGCATATAGACGAAAATAAATTACAGGCTTTTACTGTAATTAGATAAACAATATCAATGAAAACCAAGTATGTAGGAAAAAGATTAAATTTATTCTACAAAATTATATCGACAAGGTCTTTCATACTAGACTTCCAATGTCGCAGTATTTATCGTAAGCTATTAATCTGTCGTAGTGTAAAAATGACTTGTTGTTATCGCGCTGAAATATTTTATAATTCCATAAAATTTAACAAATGTGCGATGTAATCGTGACTTAGTTTTTAATAAGACTTCCACACTATATTAGTCGTTTCAATATTATTTAATACAGGCTTTTATAATAAAACTCTGTATAATCCTAGCTCAATGAAAAAAATCAATTGTTTTTACGAAAACTATACAATAATATTCGTTTCAGGATTCCTGCTCGTGCACGTCAATGCGCACCAAAATGTTGTCGAACTTGTTCGCGGACCTCTTCGCCGGACTGCACCACGAGATGCAGGGCTCCGTCACTCTGATGCCTTGCCAGCTGCTCAAGTGTTTGGACGATAGGTATGAAATCAACTTGTTTTGTCCGAGAGTAAAACAAAACGAGGATCTCAACACGCATCGGGGTTTTACCCACGTCAATTCGAGATAAAAAGTAGCCTTTATGTTAATCCAAGATCTAATCTATCCAATTTTTATCCAAATGGGTTCAGCCATATAAACGTACAGAAGTAACAAACTTTCATACTCACTCACAAACTATCGCCTTTATAGTGGATTGTGGGGTCAATATAGTAGTTCATACGAATGCTCTTAGTTCCCAAATTCATCTAAAACTAAACAAGATAACAATGTCAATATTTATTCGTTAATAAAATATGTTTAATAAAGATCGGAAACCCGATCAGTACAGGTTTTTTTACTAAGCCAATAAATTAATCAATCTAACTTCATGTCATTCATTTTCTGTGCAGACACAACTGGGATCGAGCGTCGGTGCTGAAGACCAACTTGAAGGAATACTTCTCTTCTCTGCTGTCTGGAGAGCTGGATATAGCCATCGCTACTTCTATTGAAAACTATCACGCTAAGGTACCTTGATACATATATGCGTCAGTGATTACAAGGCTGGTCAAATGCAAGCCTATTGACTGGCCTGTTAGCTTAGTTGGTAGTGAGTCTGCCTGCCGTCTAATTTAGGGGTTAGTATGAAGCTAAGTGACGCTGTCCGATATGTCCTGTAATATTTATTTATTATTCTCAGTGGGTAGGCATTTCTTGCGCCGACAAGATCAAAATGAAACCTGGTCCAGAAGACGACATAGAGTGCGAGGGTTGGGAGCAGCGAGCCATCGAGAGACGAGCCCAGAAGCTGGCGGAGGAGCTGGCAGAGCAGCTGTTCCAGGAGCGAGCTGAGAACCTTATCAAGCAGGCCAGAGACATCGTGGAGTCGGCGCCGCCGCCCTGCGAGTGCAGTACTAGAGGTATAGTCTGCCTGTCATCAAAAAAATATTTTGTTAGCGTCTATTCTTGCCTGGAAGAGATCACTCAAGGTGATAAGGCCGCCCACTTGTACATTATTTTTAGTTTAAGTCCTTTTATTGTAACTCATTTATTTTGGTGTGCAATAAAGATATATTGTATTGTATTCTTGTTATTCTCAACAAAAAACCGAAGAATCATAATGATTTTTGGCATAGAGATGACTTAGGATACCAAAAAGGACAAAAACCCTCAACCCACAAAAAGCAGTGTTAGGTTCATAAGGTCAGGAAGAGTCTCCTGGCTGGTAGATGACATACCTAGATTGCGAGCGTTGGGAGCAGCGTGCCTCCTGGAAATTCACAAAAACAGATGGTTTTTGACATGGAGATTTGTTTCGAATCCCAAAAGTGACATGAGGTACTAAAAAATTTAAACAAGATTCCACTGGAGTCAATAAGGTCAAAAATAATTTCCTAGCTGAAAAATGTTGGTTGTGAGAGCTGGGAGCATCGTGCTATTGAGAGAGAGAGAGAGAGAGAGAGACGATTCTCTCTCTCGATGGCTCACTCAGAATTTGGTTTCTTTTTGATCTAAGTGATAAACCTCACCAAGGTTTGAATAAATAAACTTAGGTATTAAGAGACTTTCAAGATTGTTTAGATGTACCATTACTGTTACTGCTACTTATTTTCCTCAGCCAAAATTCCCGAGGGTTGCCGCTGTGCCAGCAAGCCGTCAGGTGCGTCCCTCACTTCCATTCCCCCGGAGAGGGCGTCCCGGGACAACGTGAAGCAGGTCTACTGGACACAGGCTGCCAAAGAAGCGCCACTGTATAGGGATGACTTGACGAGGGTTAGTGCTCTTCTTGTTCTAAGTCGGTGTCTCTATGAAGGTCCTGTCTAGTTTGAGTTGGGGGTCACTCGATACACTATACTTCTCCAGGATTTTTTGTCCTCGGCGGTCTTAATGGTTTGGCTAATCGGCAGGCCAGTGAGAGATTTCGCAAGGTCTGATCAACGAGTACCTAGGTGAGTGACCGTGTGGTCTTTTCCCGTCTACTTGGCCAACTACCATAAGCCTTTCTAAGTTATAAGGGTCCGTTTTTTATCACGTCATTTACAGGTGTATAGGTTGATTTGGCATTGATGTGTTATATTGCACTTACCTTCTCTGCTAAACAAAATGCGTTTAGAAGGGAAAAAAGTGCGTTTACACCCATCAAACCAAATTATTTAACTACTCATCTACTTGGGCACCATGTTTTATAAAATAAGTTTTTTAAAGTCCGTAAATTCGCAAATTAATTAATAATGTCATCTGAGCATTATTTTATTTAATGAAACAATGTCTTCGTAACTTTAAATTAGCAGTGATCAAATATTTGTAGGAACGAAATGAAGCAGTGCCAGAGCGAGACACAAATACCACAAACACGGTGGTGATGATGAAACCTCCAAAGAAACTCCGCGGAAAGAGCCCGGGGCAGGGCGACGGGAAAAAAGGCGCCGGAAAACATGGTTAGATAATATATTAACTAAACAGTTTTCACTCACGTATAAACCGCGTTAGTTGTTAACGCGTTTCGGATGTTATGACATCCATCTTCAGAACGTATGTTCTGGGACCGCGGCAGCACGCAGACTGCGCGCCGCCGCGCGAGCGGCCCGCCGGGACACGGGCGCGGGGAGCCTGGGGTGGTGGGGGTGGAGGCGAGGCGATGTTAATATATTGAAAAAATGTCTCACGAAAGTTTTAATATTAAAATGGTTAGATATACAAACCCATTAAGAATACGTTCTGGGACAAAACTACAGAAAAGATGTTTGGTAATTTTTGGCATGAAAACTTGAAATCAAAAAGAAGCACCAGCCAAACAAAGACGTCCAAAGTGCCATTGTTTGCTTTGTTACAGCTATTTATTTAACATATATTTAAACTAAGTGTAATTCTAGTCTATTTTACACCTATTTACACTGTTGTGTGTTTTACAGGTGCTTTGAGTAAAGCTGTTGCTAATCTGGCTCCAGTAAACGATATTCAAGAAAATGATGAGAACTCACCAGATTCCTGTAATTGGCAGAGAGCTATACATGATGTAATGGAACTACGGCATCAAATTGAACATCTCAAAAAGGTATACAACTAACATCTATCTATATATATATATAAATGAATTGCTGTTCGTTAGTCTCACTAAAACTCGAGAACGGCTGAACGGATTTATCTTATCTTAGTCTTGAAATGTTCGTGGGGGTCTAGGGAAGGTTTAAAAGGAAAAAAAAATTGAAATTAATTTATACAAAAGTTTAGGTCGCAGTACGAAGTCTGCCGGGACAGCTAGTATTTAATAATAATATGGTGTTTATTTGCTTGTAAGAGATTTAGGTTACAATTTTATTATTTTAAAGATATACGCAGTCTTCTTACTGGTATACAATAACTTTGCTGTAGGTACAATAATATTTTATTTCGTTCTTTTTACATTAAATAGGCTTACGTTTGACTATAGCCTGCCTGATGTTAAGCACCACTATAGTCTAAGATGTAGCACGCTTGCCTAGAAGAAACCTATTTACTCTAGATTTTAAGACCTCTGGGTTATATTTTTTTGGGTTACAGGAAAGTATAAAGAAACATGATTTAAAATTGATGGAAGAAAACATCGCTAAGCTAATTTATCGCGCATCGGTGAGTAGAAAATGTAGGTATTACGATTAGACTAATAGATGAATCCAAACAAAACTTATATTTGATTTAATGAGACAGTTTTGAAAACGTAGAAACTGATAAATTATTATCTTGTCTATTATTGAGTTCTTAACCATATATAAGAGAACACAACTTTAGAAGCTGATTAATAAATCGTCTCATCTCGTAATTTGGTTACAGTTGCAAGCAAATACCTCTGTTAATCCAAAAATAAGACGTTCAACTGACGATCCCAGTACAACACCTGCGAACTCAAAAATAAAACGGCCCACCGATTTAACCATCGAAGGCGAAACAAACAAGAAAGTAAAAATTAATAAAGCCATTAATCATCCAGCATATTGTGATATGCATAAAACTACAAAACGAAGAACTCTGAGCCCAACTCCAACAGAGTTAAGACCAAAATTGTGGGAAAACCGTCCGTACCGTAGTGTCATTCGTAAGTCTTACAAGAAAAATGATGCTTATTCCGTCAATGTATGCCTTTGTAAAACTAAACATCCGTATAAAAGAGATATTGCTGATATTATAAAGCTAGACCCTGATTTATGGGCAAATACAAGCAAAATATCAAAAGACAACATGTCACAGTTATCAAGTACTGTAAAACAAGCGAAACCAATAAATAACAGTTACCTTTCTGAAGATATAAGTGCTCAAACTTATGTGAGCAAAGATACTACTTATGAACCTGTTTGTCCGAGTAATTGTGTCTGCTTTCATAAAATACCGTCCAATTCATCAATTGACCGACTTTTAGAAACATTGGCTAAATGGAAATGTAACTTGGATGCCTCTTTTGATTTAAAAAGTGATATAAAATTATCATGTTGTGATTTGTGTAAGGCGGACGCTACGTGTCCTTTAAGTCCAGACACAATTCTCAACTTAAATACAAGTCTAAAATCAAGAATAACAACTCCAGAAGAATGTGAAAAGATTACTTCTTATCAACCAAATGAAACATCTTATGATAAGAAGATCGCAAAAAGTACTGCAGCTATGATAACAACAGATTCAGAATATATGGGAGCTATTTTCTTTGACAAAAGTAACGATGATCTCTGTACGTGCCATAATGAAACCAAAAAGAGTGCACAATCTCCGTATAAATGTATAACTTCTGGTAAATGTAGTTGTGCAAGAATTTTAAAAGAAAGAAAAACAAAAGAGCCACCCAAATCTGCTAAAACAGATGATAAACCAAAAGAAATAATTGTAATCAAATCGAAAGAAGAGCACCGGACGAATAAATTGTTTGTGGTTGATAATACCCCGAAAATTGAAAACACGCAAAATTTATTACAACAAGTAATGGATTCTACTCGTCAAAAATTAAGTGATGAAATCAATAGAGATATTCCTAATAAGCATGCTTCTAAATGTTCTGATTATCAAATTGAATTTCTTGGTGTAACGCTTACTGATGTTTGTTCACCTGTAAAAAATCCAATATCACTTCCAAATGAGAGTTACAATAAAGTAGCAACCAGTCACGCTGACAGTATGTACATGGAAGATTCCATAAATATAACCACAAAATCGGAATTAGGTCAACAAGATAACATCTCTAAACATACTCGCCCAGTTCCTGGATTCGATAAACTTAATAAGATTGATGGTAAAAATGCTACTGACGGTCCTCCAAATTTGAGCAAGGAGACAAACCCTCCTAAAACGAATGTTAAACCAGATGACACGATTGCCAAAAATTTAGACAGTAACAATTGCAATAAAGACTCTAAATCAACTACAGGATTAGTCTTGAAATCTTCCGACCAACAAATTTTTCCTTGTGAGTGCAATAACAAGTTGGAAGAGTTCAAAAATTTTATTAAGGCTACTTTTGTGACACACGCTGATAATGAAGATGCAGCAATTGACGTTCAAAGCTTAAGTTATTTTAGAAACAAGGAGGATAGCTGTATTTGTTGTAAAAAAACTAGCGATGATGACTGCAAAGACTTAGAAGACAACGCATTTCAATTATTAGAAGAGTATCTAAAAAAGAAATTGAATGAATTTAAAGCTGTGACTTGCAGTCCTCTGTGTATTCCTCCGGAAGAGGAAGAAAAAATATTTGATGCAATTTTACAGAGAGTAAAACGCCTTATTTCAGAAAGTACAAACCAAGTCAGTTGTAAGTGCTTAGCAGAGGAAAGAAAATCACAAGGAAGTTGGAATCGGGCCTATGGCTTGTTACAAGAATACTTAAAGATGAAAATTAAGAAAGTACAGTGCTCTTGCCTTTTAGCTGAAGATAACAAAGACTCCATATTACCAGAGGTTTTGGATAAAATATCCAGCTTGATAGAGTACGATTTTGACCGACTGAAAAAATTGTGTGTCTGCAGTAATGCACCAGATAGTTTAGAAAACAGAAATAAAAGTTCAAAACAAGTAAATTTTGAACCAGATATTTCTGTAAAAGAACATAATGTGTTACTGCTTTCTATTCAATCAAAATTTCCAGAGTTTTCTCAAAAAGATGCCTGTGTAAACGCACGTAATGAAAAATCTGTGACATTGATTATTGATAACAAATGTCGTGTGACTGAAGATAAAATAAACACCAATTTAGAAACAAATATATGCTCCACTTCATGTGAAAGCTTCATTTCCAATAATAATTTAGCAGAAAAATTCAGTGACGATTACGAAGACCCTATAACTTTAACCGAGCAAAATATTTCTGGAAAAAATACAGATGTTGATTTTGTATGTAATATGAAAGATTCTGGAGTAAAAATGAGAAACGATGTCTCCTTACGTATTATAGACGAAAATGACAACAAAGATTGTGCTGGGCTTAATGTCACTGAAAAATTTAAAACTACTTTTGGTAAGCGGAACAACAGTGAACCTACTCAAAAAGTCACGGAATCATTGAGTTTTATTGAAAACTGTGTCAGTACAAATACACTCCCTAAATCAAAATTAAAAATGCTTAGTAAAGGATTGCCTAGTGATGTCAAAAGAAAGTGTTCTAAGAAAAGTACTGATTTAATTACTGAAGAAAAAAACGAAACAAACGAAGCTATTTGTGATCAAAGTCCCTGTATACCGTACATTGGTTACACAATTAATTGTACGTGTGATAGTTCTTTGGGAGCACATATTTGTCCTAAAAACACACCGAATACTGATCCAGGAATTATTGATAAGATCTTTAAGAAATTGATGCCGGATGAAGCATTCTTTAGTAAAATATCCTATATTTTGCGAAGTCAGCCAATGACACGTGACGAATTGAAAGAAAACACAGACTGCATTTCGAAAGCCTCTGAAGGAAAAAAATCGCCAGACGCTAAATTAGATTTATCGGGAATAAAAGACAATGTGAACGAAGGAAGAATTACTTTAAAACGTTCGTCGTCTGATATTGAGAAGTCAAACATTGAAACAAATACGCTAGAGGATAATGAGAGTATGATTACTGATTGTTCTGCCAACGATGATGCCTTGGACTGGTGCGATTGTTCCTCACAATTTAATTCGGGCAGACAGATTGACACGACTCAGTTGAATAGACTGATATATTTCCCTGCTCCTATACAGGATTCTGATGGGCCCGCTAAAGACAACACGTCTCCTGAAAACTGTGTGCAAGCCTCAAATACTAAACGAAAAACTAAATGTGATTGTGAGATGGTACCGATTTGCCATGTCAAGATGTTGATAGACAATATAGAGACCAAACTGGTTCATTCTAAATGCACTTGCGATTCACTCATATCTAAAGTATGTCCTGTTCATTCTCAAATGTCCTAAACTTTATATTTGTTGTTTGTTAATTAATAGCGTTTCATTTATTGCCAGCGATTTATTCTTGCAAATGTTATTAACTGTTTTGACGTTTCCAAATTATCGTGATTTTTTTCTAATAAATAAATTTTCATGTGTGATTTTTCTTTCATTTGGTTTTAAGTATTTCTAACATTAAAGACAACTAAACTATTTCGGATAAGTTTACTACAGACGTAAATATTTATAAGTATATAACTAATCATTATTACATTTGTTACTCATTAAGATGCCGGGAGATTAATCAGAGGTTGTTTGTTTCATATATTTTTACTAGCTGGTGCCCGCGACTTCGTCCGCGTGGAATAGTTATTAACATAAAAACAATTCTAGTGAGTTAACCTCAAAAGATAGACATATATTGTTGAAGACATTTTGTTACATTATTTTAAGAGAAATAATTGTTTTATACATATTTTTTTAAAATATTGAATTATGCGTTACTTTGCCGAAATTCATTGTAACTGAAACTCTGGAGAAATGTGTAGTGTTTTTTCCGCTGCGACTGCTTCTTAACCGACATCAAACAACAGACTTGATGGTTTTTAGGTGTGTTCCTCCATATACCACCGCCACACCTCACCTCCTAACCAATGTGGCCTCCGTGGATCTCAAGATCTTACTAACACCGCACCTTGTGTCTTGAAGCTTTGTTGTTCTCCTTCGGCAAGATGTTTTCGTCGACACGTGTTTCGCCTCTCCACGAGGCATCCTCAGGACTTGTTGACTCCTCGAGCGTCGGTCCGAAAGTGAGCTCGGCGAGCAACGACCGCTCCTTATATAATGTAATATGATGTCATACGATGTGCCTGACCGTTACTATTCAAACTCACTAACGTAAACTTCGTTGCGTCATCGCTCGCGTGTTTACCAAATTAGGTGGTGTTTGTTCCATTACCAATGAAAGTTCGTAGCAATGGTGATGATACCAAGTTTGTTTGGTCGTTCAGCAACGTAAAAGGTTGACCCTGGTGTTTCAGTATTTCCAGCTGCTCCCACACGCACAAACGGAATCCTTTATCGCATATTTGCTTAATCTGGTACGTGTGGTTATTTTGCAAAGTATGTCCGGTGTCTAATAAATGTTTCGCAAAGTGTGATCTTTCTAGGTGCTCGTTCCTATGGGCTGCCATATGTTCTTTGTATCTGGTCTCGAAATTTCTTCCTGTCTGACCTTTGTGTCCTGACACAGCATTGCACTCGTCACACACCAATTTGTATACCCCAGACTTCCTGGCATCTTCCAACCGGTCTTTACCATTACACAGGTGACGTAAATTATCCGTTGTTTTATAAGCTGTATTGACTTCCGCTTTCCGCAATATTTTAGCGGCCCGTTCTGACACTGGCCCCATGTAAGTAAGGCTACCCACATATCTGTTCGGCCTGTCCGGTGGTATCGCATATAACATATTGCGAACCTGCTGCCTTGTTTTACTTCTTACCAACCCGTCCACCATGTGTTTTCCGTATCCGTTGGCAGTTGCGATTTGATATTATAGTGCTCAACTCTTCTTGATAACCTTCTCTTGTCAATGGCACCGTTAATAGTCTATGAACATATTTTTGTGATATCTTGAACCGTTTTCGCAGCGCACGCAACGGAAGCCCTCAAAGATGAATAATTTTCCCCGTTTTTTCCACATTTTCCATTATTTCTTCGCTCCTATTAGTTGCAGCGTAATGTTATATAGCCTAAAGCCTTCCTCGATAAATGGTCTATTAAACAAAAAAATAATTTTTCAATTCGCACCAGTAGTTCCTGAGATTAGCGCGTTCAAACAAACAAACAAACTCTTCAGCTTTATAATGTTAGTAAAGATAAAAACGGTTCTAGTGAGTTAACCTTAAAAGATAGACATAATATTGTTGAAGACATTTTGTTAGATTATTTTAAGAGAAATAATTCTTTCATACATATTTTTGTGATATCTTGAACCGTTTTCTCAGCGCATGCAACGGAAGCCCTCAAAGATGAATAATTTTCCCCGTTTTTTCCACATTTTCTATTGTTTCTTCGCTCCTATTAGTTCCAGCGTGATGTTATATAGCCTATAGCCTTCCTCGATAAATGGTCTATTAAACACAAAAAGATTTTTTCAATTCGCACCAGTAGTTCCTGAGATTAGCGTGTTCAAACAAACAAACAAACAAACTCTTCAGCTTTATAATATTAGTATAGATTTTATTTATATTTTATACAACTGTTAAGGCAGCGCATGCAAATAGTTCTGTTGTAAGAGCAATTTTTCCCTTCGGCTAGACAAAAATGGGAAAATCTAAGAAGATTTATACAAACTTTTATCCTTCATTTTATCTCCTTTAGGGGTAGAATTTATCAAAATCTTTTCATAGCGAGCGCTTACGTTATAGTACGAGCTATATGCATGCAAAGTCTCAGCCCGATCGGTTTAAAATTGACAAAGTTTCATACAAACTTTCATCCCCTATTTTATCCCCTTAGAGGTGGAATTCATCAAAATCCTTTCTTAGCGGATGCCTACGTCATAACATCTACCTTCATTCCAAATTTCAGCCCAATCCGTCCAGTGGTTTGGGCTGTGCGTTGATAGATCACTATATCAGTCAGTCAGTCAATCAGTCACCTTTGAGTTTTATATATATAGATAAATCATGAATAGTAAAATAAAAGCGGCCAAGTGCGAGTCGGACTCACGCACGAAGGGTTCCGTACTATCATTTATTTTATGTATTAGTTTAGGTATTTATTTTTATAGTAGTTAATATATTTCTAAATATTTACTTACAAATATTCAAATTTCTACCTGTTTATTAAGATCGAGTAAAAATTGCTTAAAAATTACGTTTGTTGTATGGGAGCCCCCCTTTAATATTTACTTTATTGTATTTTAAATATTTATTTTGAAAGGTTACATGTAAATATTGAAGCGTCTATCTGTTACCGTTTTTAATATTGAGCAAAAAAATACGAAAAAACCACGTTTATTGTATGGGAGCCCCCCTTTAATATTTATTTTATTGTTATTTTATTATTTATTTTGAAAGGTAATATACAAGTAAATATTCTGTGAAAATTTGAAGCGTCTACCTGTTACCGTTTTTAAGATAGAGCAAAAAAATTCGAAAAAAAAAACACGTTTATTGTATGGGATGTACCCTTAATATTTAATTATTTTTAATTTTTGGTATTTGTTGTTATAGCGGCAACGGAAATACATCATTTGTGAAAATTTCAGCTTTCTAGCTATCACGGTTTATGAGATACAACCTGGAGACAGACAGACAGACAGAAAGCGAAGGCTTAGTAATAGGGTCCCGTTTTACCTTTAGATACGGAACCCTAAAAAATAAGGTTTTGCATCGTACAATACAAATTTTAAAAATATAATCATTTAAAATCGCTCTCTAATAAATTGTTTAAAACACATAAATTGCAGGAAATACGGATATTAGAACAAATACTCGTACAATTATATAAAATCATTTTCAGTTCCGGCTTTATGAACCATTCATAAGTTGTAAGTTATCACGAACTACTTCCAAATCCGTGCGTATGTTGTGATGTTACTAAATATTTACATGTTTGTTATCTTAAACGTGAAAGTTACATAATTACTATCACAAAAATATCCACAAATAGATATTGGGGCTCCCGTTTTTTGACACTTAAGTTTAGGTTATTAATATTTTTTTTAAAGCATGCCCATCGTACCTTTAGGGCCAAACCACCCTAAGGGTGGTTTTGCGCCTTACATACAGTAAGCTAATTCATGCATACATATATAAGAGGATGCTTACTAAAAAAAATAAGGTATCGAATATTGAACAACCGTTAGCCCCTGTGACGATTACTCATTTGATAGGAGCAAGCCGACTCGATATCACTCTGGTACTAATCGATAGTGGAACAAATAATCGTAAAGTAGGTATTTCAATTTATTATCAGCGGTATATGGTTCACGATTAAGCATTCGAGGTATAATAGCAAACTTCACTGCTTAATATTCAGTACTCGACTGATTGTCATAGGGTAAGAGACTGGCGCGAATTATTCTAATGTAAAAAAATAACTAGACTAATGTGATTGTGAGTCTGTATAGGAATGTGTTAATTTGTTAAGTGATAGTGATATAAAATATTGTAACAATGGAGAACGGAACTAAAGGCGACAATTCGTTTGCAAATACAAGTGAGAGTACTCAGAAGAAGAGGAACAATCCAAATATATTTTCAAGATTGTTCTTCTGGTGGGTCTGTCCTGTGTTGATTACTGGAAATAGAAGGGATGTGGAAGAAGAGGACCTGATCGTTCCGCCCAAGTCTTATGACTCGGACAGGCTCGGAGATTATTTAGAAAAGTAAGTATTTTTTTTAAAAACTATATTTTATTTAATATTATGTTATAAAGAAGATAAAAATTAAAATGTAGTTTCGCGGAGCGTTTATATAAAGCCCATAGCTTAAAAAGATCATACGCTTGTGACGACACATTTGTGCGTCACAATGTTTTTGCATTTCCGAAAAAGTTTCAATCTAGATATTAAATACAAAGCGCTAGCGGAGGTATTTGTAAGCGATTTTATATTATATGAAGCTAAAGTAACTATAGACGTGGTTAGGCTTTGGATGGGTGACCGATACGTGGCATTCTAAAACATTGTTGTATGTAAAAAAGCGGTATATATATATATATATATATATGTGGGATTTTTTGTGGATCGTAGACCCCGGCTTTTAGTCATATAACTAAGCCATGTAAAAAATCTATAAATATAAGATTGGCAGTATTATAAAATTGGTAATTTTCATGCGAACTGACATTAAAAATAAAATAAATAAATAAAATAGCCTTTATTGCTGAACTTATTATAACAATATTTTTCTTTACAATATGTTTACTCTATCTTACGACAGTTTCTTCTCTTTTACATATTATTTTAAATTAATTATCGGTAAACGGCTGTTTCTCTGTTGCAGCTTGTCTTTCGACATAGGCCTCCTCTAAAGATTTCCACTCTTTTCTATCTTTCGCTATGCGGGTCCATAGTGGACCTGCTATTTTCTTGATGTCGTCTTCCCATCTTCTAGTTTGTCTGCCTCTATTTCTTTTGCTGTCTCTTGGTTGCCATTCAGTTACTAGTCTCGTCCATTTCTCTTTTTTTTCTCTTATCATATGCCCAGCCCATCTCCACTTTAAGCATCTGTATGTTGTGTATGCATTCTTAAATTTTGTTATACTTTTGATATATTTTAGTTTAACTCGGTCTTTTCTTTTTACTCCTATAGTACTTCTCTCTATTCCGTTCTGACACACTTTTATTTTTCTTGCTAGTTCTTCTGTCAATGCCCAGGTTTGGCACCCGTATAGTAAGCATGGCAGGATACACATATTGTATACTCTCCTCTTATTCCTCATGGACATATCTGTGTTCTTCATGACTTCACTAAGTGACCAATATCTCTTCCAAGTGTTAGCTACTCTTCTTTCTATTTCCTTTTGCATACATTCCTCAGTAGATATTAGCTGTCCTAAGTACACCAGCGAACTGACATTACATACACAAAATCACAGAAATAGTTTTTGTTTAGTTTCTAGAAAATATGGTTGAGCTTTTTGTTTACCTATAGCTAAGTGAAAGCCACTGTGTTAGTTTGAAAGCTCTCGACACCAGAGTTAAGTTTTTCATCAGCCTTATAACGAATACACCAATTATTGTAATGTTTTTAGATAGTAATAATTTTATGCTAATAATGATGATGAATGGTTTTATAAACACTAACTAACTAAACAGTACTATACATAGGGTCCCTTACAGATGATTAAATCCCTATCTGTTATATTTATCGCTCGTATCGGACAAGATATGACTAAATGTAGCAATACTGACTTAATTATTATCGATTATTAATACAATTTTTGTGGCCGTAGCTAATAAATAATATTTTATTTAGATCTATTCGTCTCAAACTAAATTTACTATAAATTGTAGGTCTCGGCTGTTTGTCATAGTACTGCAGTTGTTAAGCCATGCCAGAGGCCCCTAGTGCGGTTCGAAAACTCCGACTCCAAATTTGGCCATTCTCATATGAACTTGCTTTACTGACTGATGAGTTTACCCTCTTTGAACTGTTTACCTCGCAGGGCATTTGTTACACACGTCGTGGCTTTCGCTGTTAATAGTTCGGCATTACTCCAATCATCATGATTTAGCAGGCTTGCGCCGCTTCCTCCGTATCATCCACAAATGCATATTTCTCTCGAATAGCATCTTTGCTTCAAAGTAGGGGTAGAAAAAGAGCGGAACTGACCCCTAATCAGACTCCCCAAACTGATGGATAAACGTGAAAAGTGCGTAAATGACTTGTGTCTTAGACTTACGACACCAATATTAATGCTAAAGAATGTTCAGTGAGTCTGGCTTTTATTAGTACGAGTAGTAGAACAGTAATATTCAAAGCCTAGGGTAGTTGTGATAGCCCGACCTAAGTTCACGATTTTAATTCAACACTAGGAGAACATTTCATCATATCAGATTTAAAATTGGTACTATGAACACGTGGGCAACGGGGACATGCTTACCATCGGGCGGGCCGTCTGTTTTTTTACCTCTTTTTCACGCTCGAGTCATTTAGGGACGTAAGGTAGCTATGTAAGTACCTAGTCAGGTCATAAATTCTGTCACATGTTTAATATAAAATAATTGAAACAACTTTATTCTTTATGTAACCAAATGGTTACATAAAGATATATAAATATATACCAAAATGAACTTAACAAAACATAGATTCTTATGACAATAAAGTTTATTCAAAATGACCTCCGTGATTTTGAATACAGGCCTTCAATCTGCGCGGCCAGTCGTCTATCGCTGCACGGACGAGGTCCATGTCAATATCGGCGGCTGCCTTAATCAAGGATGTCTTGAGTGACTCCAAATTGGGATGAGGCTTTGAGCACGCCTTTTCCTCCAAGTGTTGCTATATCTTGTAATCTGACAGATTCAAATCTGGACTGGAGGAGGGCCAGTCTTCGTGCCGGATGAAGTCGATTTCACGCGCCGCCACCCAGTCTTGTGTGCTCTTCGCTCTATGAGCTGGCGCCGAATCTTGTTGGAATACCCAGTGCTTGTTATTGAACATGATATGAGAAACAGGTTCCACAAGGTTCGTCAGGACTGTATTTTGATACACAACTGCATTCGTTTTTACACCTTTCTCACAAAAATGTACCTCTGTTAAGCCCCAATAAGAAACTCCCAACCATACCATGAGCGAGGATGGAAAATGACCTCGTTGGACACGCGGAATACGTTTGCTCGCTTCTTCACTACTGTGTGCGTACACCTTATCATTTTGTTTGTTGTAGCTCTCTTCTACGGTAAAATTTTTTTCATCCGAAAAAAGAATTTACCGATATTTTTTTCCCGCGTACCGCTTCAACAAAGCGCGCCATCTCTTCAGTCTCAGGTCCATTAGACGAGCATTCAAACGATGTCCTGTTTTTCTTCGATATGCCCGAAGCCCTAAGTCTTCATTTAACACCCTTTTCACCGTGGTTCTGCTTAACCCCATCTGAAGGGCCAACAGTTTCTGCTTACGTTTGGGATTTCTTTGAATTCACACCTTCACAGCTTTTATCACTGCTGGAGTCCTAACAGACCGAGGGCGACCACTTCTTGACCTGTCATCTACACTAGAGTCTTCATTGTATCGTTTGATGGTACGATAAACGAATCTTTTGGTTATATTCACATTTTTCAGTATGTCAAAAATTTGAATTGGCGCGTAACCGCAACGATGCAATGCAATAACTGCAACACGGTCTTCTTTAAGCGTCCACTCCATATTTAAAAATGAGTAAAATTCTAAAAAGTATACATTTTTATTTTCATGAACAATTCGAAATTCGAATTCAATAAACTTTTTTGTGGCCAGCATTCTAAAAAAAAAGTTTTTTCTGTGTGACAATACTTATGACCTGACTATATGTCACACTTGAAGAGACCCCATACCAAAACACGGAGAGCAATTGCTCGGTTATGGTGTGAACAAATAGATAGTAAAAATACAATTTTTTCTTTACCTATGCATTTCTTATCAGCTTACTACTAAATCGTGACTGATGTGCGCTGATAATTAATAAAGAGTATTTTTCTGTGACAAAAAGTAATCTTTTCTAAAATCATAAACAGCTGAACTCTACTTGATATAGCCCTTATTTAATAAATGTAATACATAAATTAAAAACCTCATGAGATAAGCTTATAAGTAAGCTTAGGGAATCTCTCTGAAATATTACTCTATTAAATATAAGACAAAAGTCGCGACATAATTATGAGTGTATGTATGTACCTGTTTCATGCTTAAAACAAAAAATAGAAACTGTTTTAATTTTGTTTAAATTTTGTTTGGTAATAGATTAAACCTACAATCACTAATTAATGAACTACTACCTACTTAAATAGCAGCAGCGTCTTAAAAATAAACTGTTTTAGTGTTTTACAAAAAAAAAACGTAAAAATACGTTGCAACTTTTTTTTACAATATTTTGAATAGTTACTGATATGTACATTTCCTCCCTAGGTATTGGTTCGAGGAATACGAAAATGCAATCAACGAGAATAGAGAGCCTAAGCTTTGGAAAGCTCTGTTTAGAGCTTACTGGCTGTCTTTCATGCCCGGAGCTTTGTTCGTCGGCACGCAAGCTGCACTGAGGTGAGTTAAGCTTATTTTCTTAGTTACCATTTATAAATCTGATTAAATCTGTTCGTGAAACTTGTACAATAAAGAGTGTTATCAAAGTATGTATACTTTTAGCGTACAAGATATAGAAACAGACTTAAATAAAGGTTCAAAACTCTTAGTATTCTAGCAACTGGACTATATAATATATAATTGTATTTACTAATTACATATGTATATCATAATATGAAACATTCAGTGGACGAAAATTGTAAGGTTTGGCTGTTCGTAACAGTTGTTAAGCCACGCCAGAGGCCCTTAGGGCGGCTTGATTAACTCTTGGACACACCAGAGTTGGCCACTCTCATTCGATAAGAAGAAGAGAAATTTACAAAAACACAACAGAAGTAGTGTTAGGGTGCAAACACTAATAGGTTTCAGTTTTGAAGAAAACAGCAACTTCTATTTCAATGTATGTACATTGTACATTTAGCCTAGACTCAATGTTCATGTCACACTGAGATGTTAATAGGAGACTGCCCTTGGGCTTATGATGATGATGATTTGTTTTTAAAACTATCTTATACGAAAAACAAATGTCTGATTTAGAATTATTTGTTTATTTATTTTATAAGTAAAATTATATTATGATGATATAACTGGGTCGAAATGTGGAGCATTTCGACCCAGTAATATCGATTGGCCCAGTGAGAATATTGAAATTAAAATTTATTCAGTTAGTGAAAACTAGGTACATAAGATCTTAAAGTATTATAATAACTAAAATAGTTCCACTAGTTCCTACCCTATGAGGGCTTACTAACATTTCCTAAATATCTATTATCTACACTAATGTTGTAACATTCTACTTATGTTTCCAATACTTGACTTATAATTACTACTGTTATAGCGCAGACAACAAAACACTCAATTTAAGCAATTTCACATGATGGTATAATATCCACATCGATATCGTAATATCTCATTATAACATCAATAAAACGCGACCATCCTGATTGCAGGGCCAATCAGGTTGGTCGCGTTTTATTGATGCGCGCAGCTGCGCTCTCATTGGTTAGATTTTAATGGCGGCAAAATCACTGTGACAATACACGTACGCGTGAATTTAATTTAATAAATTAAGTTACAACATTAGTGTAGATAAAGTAGTGTATGCAACTGCATATAACACGGGTATTAAAACACTCGTTACTATTATGAAACTCGCTGCGCTCGTTTCATAAACTCACACTCTCACCTTCATTATATGACAGTTGCATAATAGTTACATAACAATTGTCAAATTATTTAACTAAATTAATACATCATAAATTTTAATTATTGTTAAGTATGTACATTCATTAATTATTACTTAACCGATTTTTATTTATATTCGATTTTTTATCATGACAAGGAACAAATAAGTTTGTACTCTACATTGTTGTCTAAACTAGTTTATTAAACTACGATACTGATATCACTCGTATTTGACCGAATTAACTAAATCTGAACTACATTTGGAGTAAGATTAGTTAAGTAAGTATTTAGAGAAGATAAGATTATTATATTACAAAAATACCAATCATTTGCCTCTTATGTTAAATAACACAAATGTACAAAAATGTTCAAGCATAAATAAAATATTTTTGTGTAATTTTTATTTTTACTATCTTAGATGTAATTTTAGTTAACTTGGCCTTTACAGTGTCCAAATTAGTTTTGTATCGGTTAAGCCTGAAATAAATGATCTATCAACGCACAGCCCAAACCACTGGACGGATTAGGCTGAAATTTGGAATGAAGGTAGATGTTATGACGAAGGCATCCGCTAAGAGAGGATTTTTAGAAATGCCACTTTTAAAGGGGTGCAAGTTTTACTTCTCAATGCGAGCGAAGCCGCGAGCACCCACTAGTTATAAATAAATGAATATGTATTGACATCCCTTCTAATTTCCAGAACGTACCAGCCCATGCTGTTCGCCCAGCTACTCTCTTACTGGTCAGTAGAGTCCTCGATGTCTCGGATGGACGCCGGGTACTACGCTCTGGCCATGCTCGGCATTAACTTCATGAATATGATGTGTCAGCACCACAATGCACTGTTTGTGGCCAGGTTTGGTTTGCGTGTGAAGGTGGCCTGCTCCTCGCTCTTGTATAGGAAGGTGAGAATACTTTTGAGGTTATGTTATAGTTTTAACAGTTCACCATCATCATCATCAGCCTAATGAGACCCGCTGCAGGGTATAGGCCTCCTCCCTCTTACGCCAATACTCCCTGTCTTGTAAATGTAACAATTACTATTAATTTATGTATTCGCTACTGGACGCCCGCGGCTTCGCTCGCATTATTTCAGGATAAAATGTAGCCTATGACACTCCTAAGACAGACAACTTATATAAATCATGATGATCCGTTCAGCCGTTTTTGCGTGATGAGCGTTTAAATAAACAGACAATCAGAGACACAGAGAAACATAAGATTTCTAGAAATTTTTAGAACGTGTTCTGCTATCAATTCAATGTATCTCCAAACATTTTTTTTAAAATACCTTCAATGTTCAGACTTTCGACCCTCTTCAGCTTTATTATATGTATTGTACGGACATTCATTTTTCTGCTTTATTATAAAAATATTTTTAGCGCAATAAACCACACATATTACATTAATATGTTTAGTGTATACTGATTGTTTTTCCTCTCTTTGTACTCGTAAGATACTTAATCGGCCTTCCAAACGATTTACTTGTACTCTATTTAAATAATCTTATCTATTATCTCGTAGTACTAATATGATTTATTCGATAAAAAAATACTTTTGAACACCTGTAAATACAATACACTCATAAATCTATACTAATATTATAAAGCTGAAGAGTTTGTTTGTTTGTTTGTTTGAACGCGCTAATCACAGGTACTACTGGTGCGAATTACAAAATTCTTTTTGCGTTGAATAGACCATTTATCGAGAAAGGCTTTAGGCTATGTAACATCACGCTGCAACTAATAGGAGCGAAGAAACAATGGAAAATGTGGAAAAAACGGGGGAAAATATTCATCTTTGAGGGCTTTCATTGCGTGTGCTGCGAAAACGGTTCAAAATATCAAAAAAATATGTATGAAAGAATTAATGCCCAAAATAACTATTCCATGCAGACAAAGTCGCGGGCACAGCTAGTAATTGATAAATTTGTGACTCAAAATACCCTAGATGAACTAATCGAAAAATACCTACATGATTTATTTGTGTTTCGTAAAATTTTAATATTAACGGATTTAAAAAGAGTTTTATATTTGAGCATGAATTGTTGTTAAAGTAATACTCAAATTCAAGTAACATTTTTATATACGTTGCCAAGCTAAATGTCCCGGAATATTTATTTATTTTCAGCTTCTCCGGATGAGCCAAGTGGCTCTCGGCGAGGTGGCCGGCGGCAAGCTTGTGAACCTGCTTTCGAATGATGTGGCCCGTTTCGACTACGCCTTTATGTTCATACATTACTTATGGGTGGTGCCGATACAAGTAGCTGTCGTGTTATACTTCTTGTATGACGCAGGAGGTTGGCCGCCGTATGTGGGACTCTTTGGTGTAGTCATACTCATTGCGCCTCTACAAGGTTTGTTGCTTTTTGTTTTTATTTGCAAAGAGGTACAAGCAAACAATACTCTTTTATAAATAGTACGCACTATGACTATTTGGACTAAGGACATGACTTGTACTAATACTATACTTGTAATTAGGTTCTTATAGTTATGAAAATCTTAAAACTGACACGATTATACTTTCAGTTGGTCTGACGAAATTGACTTCGGTCGTAAGACGAGAGACCGCCCAAAGGACTGACAAGCGAATTAAACTGATGAGCGAAATTATTAACGGAATCCAGGTAAATGTCTTCCTGCCTTCTTAAAACTATTTTTTACTATCACTTTGGGGATCATCAGGAATACCAAAGCATGTTTCCAAGCATTTTTATTGTAGCAGCATTACGTTTCCAACAGAAAACAATGCTGGTCACGTAGCTGGTATATACAAAGGAAACAATATTACTTTATGCTGGAAAACTGAACGTTTATGATTGTAAAAACTTGAGTTTTGCTTAGACACTTTGTGATAATCCTAATATTCTGATACAACATGACTCTCTCTCTTGAGTCATATTTTTTCAAGACTGAGGGTCTTGACTCCTCCTCAGAATTAATTCGTTAGGGGAGTTCTCTTGGGCAGATACATCGTGGTGGGCGCCCAGGTACTTCCACGGAAACATGACTATCGAATGTCAAAAGAACAATAACTAAACGGCAACAATTTGCAGGTCATAAAAATGTACGCCTGGGAGAAGCCGTTCCAGCTGGTGGTGCGAGCGGCTCGCACCTTCGAGATCAGCGCTCTCAAGAAGTCAATCTTCATCCGGAGCGTGTTCATCGGCTTTATGCTGTTCACGGAGAGAAGCATCCTATTCCTCACCTGCTTGACGCTCATTCTGTCCGGGACCAATGTCACAGCCACTCTGGTGAGTCCTTTAACCGACTTCCAAGAAAGAAGCCATTATATCTGGTGGTGCCATAGCTATGAGGACCTATGAACATAGCAATCTTTATCCGAAGCGTATTTATCGGTTTCATGCTGTTCTGGTGAGTCCTAACCGACTTCTGATATAAAAGCTCCAATACATAATAGAAAAGTGCGGAAAATCAAGTACTTAACTAAACTTATATGGAAATGTCTATCTATTATGAAGTGAGTCCATAGATAAAAAATATAAATACTTTTCTAATGTCATGTTTTTTTTCAGATCTACCCTATTCAGCAGTACTTCAGCGTTATTCAGATGAACCTGACACTTATATTGCCGTTTGCTGTCGCTAATATTTCCGAGATGCTGATTTCACTCGAACGTATCCAGAGCTTCTTGGTTATGGGTAAGATTTACATAAGTATAACTAAGTTGTATAGGTGTTCAAGTAATCATTAATCAATGACAATTATGAAGATCTGTCGCCTCATTGAGTCACATTTACAGTAACGTTTTTACAATATTATAAATTTAGTATGCTCTAATCTCAAATTTGATATCCATAGACTAAAACGTATAGTAGGTATAGTCACCACAAAAAAAGCAATACTTAAGTAATTAAATAAACTTGGCTTATCAATATTGAAGTGTTACAAAACCAATAATAAACAAAATTCATTTTACCAGTCGTGGGTTCTTTATGGATGAGGTCTGTACAAGATCGACGCAGCTGGCACATTCAAAGTGAGGTTTATGCCCAGCTGTGGGATAGAGAAGGGTGTGAATGATGATGATAACTTATTTATGCACTGTCTCCTTACCCAGACGAGCGTGAGGATGGCACTTCCTCTCCCGTGATGAAGGGCGGCGGCACAGGCAGCCCGACCCTGTTCAACCAGAAACCAGCGCCGAGGGAGCCGAGCTACATCGTGCCCAAGAAGTTCTCTCCCACTGGGGAGGGCGGGCTGTCTGCAGGTTTGTGTAAAAAAATAATCAATTTTAAATATTATTTGAAAAATAAAAGTATTTTTGAAATCGGTTCATAAATAACGGAGTAATCGCGTAACATACCCACAAAAAAAATTTTAGAAGAGTTGTAGACTTCTTTTTTTTGAAGTCGGTTAAAGAATAGGTTTGGACCATGTTACCGTTTGAATGTTTAATATTATTAAAGACAATCAGAATGTTTTGGTTACATAATATATCAAAATTTTATTATAATCAGGTATACTCAAGGCGTTGCTAACGCAGAGGGTATTTGGCCTTTGTTTAGCTATGATTGAGTATACCTGATTATAATTAAAGTATTTGATGGAAGAGGACGACAATAAAACATAAAAGTAGACATAAAAATAAAATATGAGTACATAAGAAGTTCTCGTCATAACCCGGCTCCGACTCAGCAAGTGCTGGGTGTAAGCATCCAGCGCTGGTCTTCCGTTGGGACCGGCAGGTGACGTCACGCACGTAGTTGTAACATAATCATGTAATCATAAAAGACAGAGTAACGTTTTAATTCTAGAACATTGTCGTGGGCACTAGAGGTTCTATCCACATATGTGTGTGTGAATGTAATATAGTTTTTTGATGGGTTTATCAGAAAAATTATATAATTTTTTTAGGGAAGAGTCCAAATGTTTTAAAAATTGGTTCAGTTTTTTTTCAAATGGGTAGTTAGGCTTTTTTTTCAGTGGACATCTATCTATAGGTATAGTGAAGTAGTCTATGAAGCAATTTTAAACTTACAGATATTATAATAAATAAAGCCTGCGTTTTATTATATTATCATTTTACAAAGACGGTGACTGGCCTGTATATTGTGTACTGGTGACGTAGTAGTAGCTCTGCCTTCTAATCTAGGTGTTGCGGGTTCGATTTCCGCCTGACACAAGTATTTATGAATTTAAATAAATAAAATTGTAATTACTTGTGTTGAGTCTGGTCGTTTGTATGTACAATAAGTATGTATTTACAAGAGAAAAGTCTGTAAATATTATGTTATCTAGTACCCACGACACAAGCGTTTGCTTAGTGTGGGACTAGATGGCGCCGTGTGCAATGTCCCGGAATATTTATTATTTATTATGGAATCATCAAATTAAATATAGGTATACTGAAGTACGTCTATGGAGTAATTTTAAACGTACAGCTTTTATAAATAAAGCCTGTGTTTTATTATATTATCATTTTACGTACATGATACTTCTGTTTCATTATTTATCTGATGCATTTATTAACACAGAGCTGTCCTCCCGGCCGCTGTCCGTGGACCAGGACCACCCCATCGAGCTGATGAAGGTCAACGCCTCCTGGAGCGGCTCCAAGGACCTCGCCAGCCAGTCGCTCAAGAACATCAACTTGCGCCTGCGCAGGGGCAAGCTGTGCGCTGTCATTGGGCCAGTCGGGTCTGGCAAGGTAAGGAGTCTTATGGATTTATTAACCTATGTAAATAGAGAAGAGAAGTGACTGATTGTCGTAGGACTGATCATTTTCTAGTTTAGAAGCCGGAGACGATTGGATATCTAAATATATCTAAATAAATCTAAATATATAAAACTCAAAGGTGACTGACTGACTGATATAGTGATCTATCAACGCACAGCCCAAACCACTGGGCGGATCGGGCTGAAATTTGGCATGCAGGTAGATGTTATGACGTAGGCATCCGCTAAGAAAGGATTTTTGCAAATGCCACTTTTAAAGGGGTGAAATAGGGGATGCATGTTTTACTTCTTAATGCGAGCGAAGCCGCGATTACCCACTAGTAAAAAAAGAATGGAATTGTAGGTCTCAGGTTGCTAGTCGTTATACGGTAGTCGGCTAGTCGCTAACCAATGTCAGAGGCCTTACAGGCGGTTTGAAAATTAGACACTAGAGTAGGTCACTCTCATGTGATATGAAATAGATTACTGTGTCGAGCAAGCAAGACACAAAGTTAAAAGAAATTTCAGAAACGTTCTTATGTCGGAATGGCCAAACTTATATCAACAAAGAAATGCTTTTCATGTTGGTATGGTTCCTTCTGATACCCGCAAGTTGCTCTTTAGACACGTCTCTGCGAGAATATCACCTTTTTCGTGTAAAATTTTTAAAGGCAATTTGAATTTGCAAGCTCAAGAATATAAGAGAAAGTTTTGTTACTCGCGGTTCCGCTTACGGTAGCAAACACTGTTTAAATTTGCATTTTCTCCGTTATTATGGTTTTTAAAGTTAGGTAAATGTTTTGCAGCTTTTTAGCTTACTAAATTAAGTGGGTAGGCATGTCATTTTGCAATATCTGGTGGTTTTGTATTTTTATAATTGTATTTTTTTTAATAAATCAGCTGTGTGTTTGTCTGTTATAAATTACAAGCTCTCGAATAAGGGTCTACTTATATTTATTTAGTTGTGTAAAACAAATAGAAACAAAATAGGTCCCGGTGGTCAGTCATAACACTTCCTTGGATAACCCAATTTAGAGGCTCTTCAGGTGGTTTGAAAACTAGACACTTGAGTTGGTCACAGTCATACGAACTTACGGGTCATTCCGGTCTGAACCGAAAAACAGATACCATTTAGTATCAGTTTACTAAGAATTATTTTGCTATTCCGCTCTGAACCCAATTCAATTTTTATACAGTCAACAAAAAGACGTACACTGTTTCTTTTAGATTTTATTCTGATTATTATATTAGTTCCGGCTGTTTGATAGATATGAATAGTTGTCGGCAGTTGTGAGACCATATCAGAGGCCTTGCGACAAAGTTTGATACACTAGGTAGGTATGTATAAATAAACAAAATTGTAAACAAATATAGTAGTTACATAAGGTCTCTGACACAATCAGAGGTGAATAATTTACAGAAATAATAATAATAATAATAATAAAAAAGTATGACACTATTATAATTAATGGTTAAACGAACTTACCTTAAGTGAAGTTCGACCATAATTATACGAGACGACGTTACATGCGAAGAGATTTCTTAATTAACTATGTAGTCTCACTTCTGTATGTACTTAGCGTCACACTTTTTATAGCTGTGAAAATAAAAACACAAAAAAAAAACTTTTGAACAAATGTCACTGTCAATGTCGCGCCTGTAGCGCCGTCCTCCTGTCAAACCTCATTCTTTTCTTGTGTGCGGGCGTCGCAACATCATAAATTGCGTTGAATTTTACTATTTGAATTTTTCGTGGAAAAAAGTGTTTATTTCATGTGTTCAAGTGGTAAATTTGGAAAAGGAGCATCGGAATTTTAAAATAACGTCGAAAATTCGACATTTGGTACAAGAACTAAGCAATTCATCAACCAGCTCAAAGGATAAAGGTTAGTGCAACTACTAACTTACCAAAGCAATCTTTTTGCTTTTATTCATGATCGATTTTAATTTTCTGGGTATAATTTTATATATTTTAAAAAACTATACCGAATAGATCGTAAATAAAGGTTTTTTTTTTATCGATCTTTTTTTGAAATACCCACATTTTTGTCATGTAGATCGGAAACATGACTTTTCTAGCAATGTTTTTTGTAACGTTCTTTTTTGATTTACCGACATATTTGTCAAAATAATTATTTAGTTACATACAGAAGTGAGACTACATAGTTAATTAAGAAATCTCGAGCATGTAACGTCGTCGTAGTAGGTATAATATATAATTGTCGATTAGCATAACTTGGGCTTATGATAGTTATTTTTTCCCAGTCATCCCTCCTACAAGTCCTTCTCAAAGAGCTGCCGATAACCCACGGGACCCTCAACGTGAAGGGCAAGGTGTCATACGCCTGCCAGGAGTCCTGGCTGTTCCCCGGCACCGTCAGGGATAACGTGCTCTTCGGAATGCCCTACGACTCTGCCAAGTATAAGGAGGTAAGTTGTTATGTGACCTGTTGAGAAGTCATGAGGAAGCACTTATTTTTTTTGACGCGGATCAGGCCAACGCAACGTTTGACAACAGCCTACCTGATGTTAAGCACCACTGTAGTCTAAGATGTTGCACGTTTGCATAAGAAAAAACATTTACTCTGGCCCTGGGTTATAATTTTCTGGAAACAGAGCTCCAGGTAGAGAATTCCATAATCTCGCAATAATGCCACTTTCAATCCAACGACATACAATTAAGAAGGAGATAGTGGTAGGTTTAATATTAAAAAAAATACCTTGTAGGTTAAGTCAATTATCAATATGCTGTACTGACATTACAGTATATTGTAGTTTGCAACTAAATTTGGCATAATAATATAATGGTGAGATAAGGACATGTTCTACAAAAGCTAGCCACAAATAATAACTTTTTGCTGCTCTCTCTCTCTCTGTGAGTCGTATTTACTCATGACTGAGAGTCGTGACTCTCCTGCAGAATTATTTCATTAGGGGAGTTCTCTTGGACATGTGCATCGTGGTGGGCGCCCAAATCCTTCCAGGGAAGACACATGTCCTCGGATATTGTGGTCCTCAAACATGTCAGTTTCCTCACGATGTGTTCCTTCACCGGTGAGCGAATGCAAATCCACACATAACTCGAAAATACAAGTCATTGGTGTAGGGCCTGATTCGAACCAGGGTGCGTCTGGATGAAAAGCAGACACTGGAACCGTTGAGCCACACTCGCTTGAATCTTTTAAAAACGTAATATACCCCAGGTGTGTCGCGTGTGCTGCTTGCTGCCAGACTTCAAGCAGTTCCCGTATGGAGACCTGTCCCTGGTCGGAGAGAGGGGAGTGTCACTGTCTGGGGGACAGCGTGCCAGGATCAACCTCGCCAGGGCAGTGTATCGGGAGGTAAGTAGATGATGATGATGATGATGCTGACTACATTTCAATGAGTTTATTAATAAATCCTTAAGCAATATAAATCCTTTATTGTTTAAACTTACGCGTTACGTACATGATTGTATAGATATAAGAAAATAACAATGATTATGCACTACGCATGCGTCCATGGCACTACGTTGGTAGGTGTACTAAGCCCTGTACTAGGTATCACAAAGGATCCTGTGTTACAGAGCATTGCGAATAATTGTCGCTATTGACTCCACTAGAGCCGTGTATACTACAAGAAGAATTAATTTAAGAAAGCCTATTGCAGTGCATAAGTCTCCTCTTTCATACTATATTTGGTAAAAAAATCTTTGCATTACATACCCATCCCGGTTTGTTCTTCTTGTTCGTTAGTTTGTGGCATATAATCATAAAATATAAAATTGAAATTTGGAAGCACAGTTATTTTTGTAACACATGTTATTTTTAAACAAAAAATAACATAAAAATTGCTTTGAGACAATTAACATCATTATTCCAATTTCAGGCGGACATATATCTTCTAGACGACCCGCTATCAGCAGTAGACGCCAACGTGGGTCGCCTGCTCTTCGAAGGCTGCATCAAGGGATACCTGAAGGGCAGAACAGTTATACTTGTGACGCATCAAGTGCATTATCTCAAGTCTGCTGATCTCATAGTGGTGCTGAGTGAGGTAAGAACTTAGAAAGATGTAGAAATTAACGAGATAAAAAATAACTTTAAGAACAGGGATGAAAAATATTTATCTTTTAACTAGCTTTTGCCCGCGACTTCCCACGCATTATTGTACAAATAAAACTTCCTCTTGAATCACTTCATCTGTTAAAAAAACTGCATCTAAATCCGTTGTGTAGTTTTTAATATCTAAGCATACATGGCTACATAGGGATAGATGCGGGAAGCAACTTTGCTTTATACTATGTAGTGATTGTGAAAAGATAAGACATATAACTGAGAGTGATGTAACTGAAAGAAAGAAATAAATATCTTTATTGAGACACACAAACTTTAACTTACATGTTAACTGAAGAAGTGAAAGAAAGAAATGGTGGTAACTTCACCAGCAACAAAAAAAACGTAGATTAGAAACTCTTCCTTTCCACTATATGACAATTTGTGACGGCGTCTCACTGATAGCTGATTGTCATTTGTTAGCGGCATAATCGTAACAGCGATATACTATTATGTTTCACCATTTGTGTATTGTGGGTCGGTTGACATGTTTAATTTGTAGGTCTGGGATGTATGTCTTATAACTAAAAGCACCATCATAGGATAGGTGTAATCTCGGTGCAGTAAGAAGACGAAGGTGATGATGATGATGATGATGATGAATTGTTGGCATCAATTTATATTACGATAAAATACTATAAACACTATGCAATATCTATACCATTGCCGTTGTATCCTGTTCGGAACAGTAATGTTCTCTAGATATACAAATTAGATAATCGTCTAACAAGGTGTGTACTGAATTTTATGTTGACTCATACCAACGATATAGAAAATGTAGCAAAATCAGTTGTTTCTGCGAAGTTTTGTATACTTAAATCAATCTTAATTGTGATATCATTCCGGAATATATTATTAAGTTTTTCTTGGTAAATGAGTGTACTTCCTCTGTTTTTTTTACATTTTATAATGTTGCCTACCTGATGTTAATTAACACTGCCGTATTATTTATTTGTGTAGAATACATAAATCAATTAGATAAGATTATATCGTATAAAAATATAAAAGATATCAAATACACTAATTGATCATAGTTTAATCTAAATCTGAACTTTTAGTTTGACTTTTGTAACAGATAACGTTAAAAACCTTGAATGAACATTTTGAACTGATAAAGAAGAGTAGTTACGGTAACTACGGTACTACGGCGCAAATCCACACATGATACGAAAAACCAAGTCTTGTAGGTTTAAAATCAACCCGGGGTGCGTCAAATGTAAAGTGGAAAATTTCTATACCAAAAAACAATAAAATTCTTCTGCTTTAGGGTTCTATAGAAAACGTGGGTAACTACGATGAGCTGATGAAGACTGGCAAGGAGTACTCGCAGCTACTTGCAAGACAGGAGAGCAAGGCTCCCGAGGAAGGGGACCCACAGGTTAGTTATAGGATTTATTTATATTTCACTTGCAGTAGCCCGAGTAAAATCTACTGGGGAGTCACAACCCTAAGTGATGAGGAAACGGATGGCGGTGGAGCCCGAGTGTATTTTCTTACAAGCTGTTGTTGTAACCTGGTTCTAACTTGTTGGTTGCCTACCCGGTAGGTAAGACTCCTACTAGACATACTATCGGTTCTTACTGGGTAAGCACGCTCCATCCTAGACCGTAATGGTTGCTTACCATCAGGTGAATTACGGCCAAGTGCAAACCCATTACTTGTTAAAAAAAAAGCAATAAGAGCCAGTTGCGTAACGATACTTAAACGAATTAAACGTCAAATTAACCTTGTAAAAATGACTTGTATGAGTCATTGTACAAACGGGTGTAAGAAATATTGATAGCTGATTTGATACAGGATTACAAAAAAAAAACTATACTTTCCTATTCATGTATGTAGATTTAGTGGTTTAGTAAGAGAATTTAGTTGTAATAACCGGCTAGCACTTATGTCAATAATTATGTCGAAAAGTTAGCTCGACAGGTTTCGTAAAACTGAGATTTCCATCATCAGGAGGACGAGTCAGCTCGCGCGTCCCGGTTATTACAACTAAATTTAATCATGCCTTACGGGAACTATAATATAGTAAGAAAATATTTATTTCGTGAAAACTACCTAATCTGTGTAGTTTCTACATCAACTCGTTTTTTACATGACTGTTTGACGTAAAAACTACCCCAAAACATGGTTTTACAGAAACGGCCATCGCTTCAACGAGGTATATCCAAGATATCCAACAAGGACGAGGACAGTTCCCAAATAGAGAAGAAACAGCTGCAAGCGGCAGAAGAGCGAAGCAAAGGCAACTTGAAGTTTGACGTCATTTGGCAATATTTGAAGTCTGTGGATTCTTGGTTCGTGGTGTTCTTGACACTGCTGATGCTGATACTCTGTCAGGGGGCTGCTACTACCGCTGATTACTGGCTTAGTTACTGGTAAGTACATTATTTCCCTTTGAAGAAAGAAGCAAAAACATTTATAGAATTATAGAGTAAACACATAGCAAGAATTATATGGATAAAACAATATACGTTATGGTAATTAATACAACCCCAACTCAGTATAATGCTGGCTACGTAAGAGCAACCAGTGCTGGTCTTCCTTTCGGGTTATTAATTTGTATAAATACGATATGGGGTTCAAGTTATACATACATATCTGCAGTCAAGCACAATAATAGTAAGTAAATCTTAAAATTTCTTTAAAATTTTTTTTTTTACAGGACCAACGCCGTTGATTTATACGATCAAGATTTACCCGAAGGACAAGAACTCGGTACGATTTTAGCATCAAATTTTTTTTCATAAACGTATAAATAAATTTATTATTAAAATTGTTTAAGTGTCAAATTCATTTATCTAACCAAGCACGGATGTAAAGGATCTTGAAATATTATAACAAATGCGCACTCCACTTAGGCTTACGGCATACTACGAAATTTGACTACTTACATCATACTTTCCTTCCTTTCCTTCCTTCCTTTAGTCGCTTGCTCGCTGCTGAGCATCGCGATGGTCCCGACCCACTTGGTGGACCAATAATCGCCATTTATGTCGATCCGTGGCTTCATGTATGGCTATACTTGCTGTCGAGCCAATATGTTGAGCCACTTGATCGTATCATCTAGTTGGGCTTCGACCTCTTGATCTTGTTCCTGCCATTTTTCCGGTCACTATGAGCTTCTCCAGATTGTCCGCTGGTTTCCGTGCACATCATACTTTAGTCACATTCAATTTAACTATAACGACCGGCTAGCACTTACGTTAAATATGATAGGTGCCTACTTGATAAATGATGTCCGTGGGTCGTCTGACACGTTAAATTGTAGGTCCCAGCTGTTTTTCTAGTACGGCAGTCGTAAAGCCATATCATGCCATGCCGCCCTTAGGGCGGCTTGATAAACTCTCGACACCAGAGTTGGCCACTCTCATTCGATAAGAAGAAGAAGAAAGATTAATTATTATTAGTAGCTATCTTAGTTTTGATCAATATATCCTTTTTCAGATACAAATCTGGACACACAGATGGGCGCTTTAACAACTGGCCAATATCTCATAGTTTACGGCAGCGTGGTACTCGCAGTCATTATATTTGCTCAAATGAGAATTCTGGCATTTGTCCAAATGTCCATGCGAGCTTCAGCAAACCTACACGACACTATATACAAGAAACTCATTGTTGCTGTTATGAAGTTCTTTGACACCAATCCTTCTGGTAAGTAATTTTTTTTTCTATTTTCGATACTTCTTTTTTTTATCTTTACAATGTCATATTCATTTAATTTTTTGAATTGGCTATCAGTTTCGCAAAGTCCAGTCCCGGTTGAAACAAAAAAATAAGATCATTCGTCTGTATCTGGGGGCACGGCAGTGCCCCGCCAAGTCGAGCGCGAAGCAAACACTGCCGTACCATCCTTTACTGGAACCATTTCGCCCGCATTTCCAGGCCCCTATTTGAGAATCTCTGGATAGAACTAGAACGCTGAAATGTTGTGTGACTTGGCCGTTGACTTTTACCCACTAACGTATAAAGAATGTTCAACAGCCAGTCATATAACATTAACTATAATAATAAAGAAATCATAGTAACGAACCTTAGACTTGGCACGACCCAGACTAGATTTCATTAGGTACCTACTTTTAGAGATAAACAAGCAGCTCCATCGAGACTTGGCTAGTTTTTACACAATGTTTTGGTGGGATTCTTTATGTTACAGAACGAACTTTAGATGTCGTGATAAAAAAGATAATATCTAAAAAAATATCAATTTATTTTTAATCACGTTGACTTTTGATCGGTTTCGACATTGGCCTAATACGATAATTAGAAAATTTCCCTATATTCTTATGATTATCGAGGTTCGAGCATACTTTTGATTATTAATATTAAATTAACAATTAATACAAACACAAATTAAATTAATCATGAAAAGCTGTTTCAAACATGTCTATAATTTGATTATTGGGTTACCTAGATACTATATAATGTGATTATTTAACAATGATAATTATTGCATTCTGTTAAGGTACCGGTAGGTCCCGCACTAGGAAAACTGAATGGGTCTTATTACACAACGTGGTTTAACTATTAATTAGTCCAGGACTTTGAAAATATGCAGTCTGTTTTTGTTGTTCAAAATTTGCTTTTTTCTGTCATAATAATCAAACTATCAAAATGTTACCAATGATAAATCAACGTTCTAATTGCCAATAACTAACTAATATTTACATATATTTCACAAGTATATACAAAAAAGATAATATATAAATTATACGTTCTAATTTGAAGTTGTCATTTTGATAGTTTGAATCTGATGTTTGAACAACAAGAACCTTTTTATTTTCAAAGTCCGAGACTAATATTTAGACCACGTTTTGTAATAAGACGAAATATATTGTCCACAGGTCGTGTGCTAAACAGATTCTCAAAGGACATGGGAGCCATGGACGAATTCTTGCCCAGAAGTATGTTGGAGACAGTCCAGATGTACCTATCCATGACAAGTATCCTGGTGCTGAATGCTGTGTCTCTTCCCTGGACCCTCATCCCGACTGCTGTGTTGATGATCATATTCATCTTCTTGTTGAAGTGGTACCTCAATGCTGCGCAGGCGGTGAAACGGTTGGAGGGAACGAGTAAGTGGATTTTAAGTCTGTTATGTTGTGTTGAAAGCTACCAACTTGAAGTGGGATTAGGCTGGACACGTCTGCCGTATGCCCAGTGGCCTCTGGGCTAAGACAACGACGCAAAACACCAACACATAAAAGACGTCGCGGCAAATCCAGAAAGCGATGGAGAGACGACCTGGATAAACACCAACAAGACTGAAATACTATAGCACTAGACAGAAATAAATGGAAAGAGGGTTGGGAGGCCTTTGCCCAACAATGGGACTATAAAGGCTCTTAATAATAATAATGTTATGTTGTGTTGTGGCTCAATAGAAAAAAAACTGGTATGTTTCTATTAGCCACACACATCAATTAAGAAATCTAAAACAGAAAACTATTTCAGAGAATTTTTGAAACTAGTGTATGTAAGTGTTTTCTAAATAAGCGTGGTAGAAGTGGAAGTGCCGAAGTATCGAACACAGCGCTTTGCTTTAACGTTTATTGTAGGGACGGCAAAGCTTTGTAACACTACCAGAAGTTGTGTTTCCTGCGAACTACAATCTAGGGGTTTTCAAATCTAGAGTTAATAGGTATCTTCTAGGTAAACGTGTTACACCCTAGGCTGCAGCAATGCTTAACATCAGGCAGGCTGTAGTCAAACGTAAACCTATCCCACGTAAAAAAAAAAGATCAGGAGGTTACAGAAATCGTATGCCTATTTTTAGATTAAAAATATTTAATGACTCGGATATAACTTTAGGCTGCTAGTTCTTGTTCAGTCTTGGTCTTTCTCTTGAGTCATATATCCTCATGACTGAGGGTCGTGACTCCCCCGCAGAATTAATCCGTTAAGGGAGTTCTCTTGGGCAGATACATCGTGGTGGGCGTCCAGGTCCTTCCACGGAAGACATATATCCTTGGATATTGTGGTCCTCAAACATGTCAGTTTCTTCACGATGTTTTCCTTCACGGCTAAGCAAGTGCAAATACACACATCACTTGAAAATACAAGTCATTGAATTCGAACTAGGGTGCGTCTGGATGAAGAGCATGCACTGGAACCGCTGAACCACACTCGCTTATTTAGTTTATTTTAGTTCAGGTCTTTAGGCTAATCTTTTTCCGTCTTATTACAAAACGTAGTTCAAATATTAGTCCAGGACTTGAAAATAAAGTCGGTTCTTGTTGATCAAACATCACATACAAACAATCAAATATCAACTTCAAATTGGGACGTTGAGAAGCGGGCAAAAAAGCTCATCGCGAAAGACTCACTCTGTAGCTCAAAATTACAAAGCCTTGAGCACCGCCGTAAGGTGGCCAGTCTTTCGGTTTTTTACAGGTTGCATTTCGGAGAGTGTGCGGAGGAATTGCGTAATTTAATTCCTGCAGCCCCATTTCACCATCGTACGAATAGGGGTTCGGCAAGGAGGCACCGTTATACAGTTGAGGTTCCTAAGACTCGCACCAAGCGTTTTGCTTCGACTTTCATCGTGCGAACAGCCCAACTGTGGAACTCCTTGCCCGAATCTCTATTCCCCTTGAACTATAATTTGTCGGTCTTCAAGTCGAGAGTAAACCGGTTTCTTCTAGGCAAACGCGCTAGATCGTAGATTATAACGTTGCTTAACATCAGGCAAGTTGTAGTCAAGCGTAAGCCCATATCATGTAAACAAAAAAAAAACTGTGTTTCTATGGTATTTGAACATATAATTGTTTTTTTTCTTTCACAGCAAAGAGTCCTGTATTCGGAATGATAAACTCGACCATATCTGGATTATCAACAATCAGAAGTTCCAATTCCCAGCAGCGGTTATTGACCAATTTCGATAACGCACAGGTAGGTGTATAATGCTCAATGACAAGGCAAACAGGATTTTTATAGTGGTTTAAATATGTACTTTCGATTTATTATCATGAATTGACTGGCCTGTTAGCTTAGTTGGTAGTGGCTCTGCCTTCTAATCTAGGGGTTGCGGGTTCGATTCCCACATGACATAAGTATTTATGAATTTTAAAATTTATAATTACTTGTGTTGAGTCTGGTCGTTTGTATGTATAATAAGTATGTATATACAAAAGAAAAGTATATATGTATTATATCCGTTATCTAGTACCCACGACACAAGCGTTTGCTTAGTGTGGGGCTAGATGGCGCTGTGTGCAATGTCCGTGAATATATTTGTTTTTTGTTTTTTTTTTATGAATTTTCAAATGCAAATCCTTGTCCACTCACTTTTGAACTCCAAGCCTTTTATCCTTTGTGTAAGTAAAATTTACATTTTAGGCCGAAGCATTTATATGTATCAAAAACTAGTAGTAATATTAATCACCTCATTAATCCAAGAATAAAATAAATTAACGCAAGATGTCTTCTGATATCATATTGCCATCCTAACTTACTAACAATTGAAAAAAAAAAAAACAATATGAATTAGGCTTGAGTATCAGAGTAACAAATCTAAACACGTGACCTGACCATTAAGGTCACTTATTAACATTAAAACAATACCAGAAATAACCTTAACAAAGGGCCTCCGCAACGCGGGAGGAATACAGACCGAGAAAAAAAAACTTACTAACAATTCACCATATGTAGTGTTACCTGTATTCATTATTCTGTAGTTTAATGAGACGTCTTTTATAAACAAATATTTTTTATGTTAGTGTAAAAAACCCGAACTTAGCAAATCCTTTTATAAATTCGATTTACCAAGTGAATAGAGGTAAAAGCCCGGAATGAAAAAATAGTTCGGACTTTTACCACCGGGATTCGTACATCTTTGTTTTTTTTTTAACTAGAACGGGTTTGCACTTGGCCATAGTTTGCCTGTTAGTGAGCAAAGGCTATGGCCTAAGATGGAGCGTGCTTACCCGATAAGAACCGATTCATTCTCACTTTGAAGATTACCGTTTTATTATAGGTCGGGCTATTACAGTAACATATGTACATGCATATATACTCGTACTAAATACCTCATATTTTTGTAGAACCTTCACTCGAGTGCGTTCTTCACGTTTATCGGATCTTCCAACGCGTTCGGTCTGTTCCTGGACAGCCTGTGTCTCCTCTACCTCGGAGTCATCATGGCGCTTTTCCTGCTCGTTGATTTTGGTAAGTAGCTTTTTATTTAAGACTTGCTAAACAGGCGAGCTTTTGTATCGTCTCAGAATCAATATACCTATGAAAAAGCTTAATCGGTTGATATACAATGTGTTTGGGGAACGATGTCATTTTAGGGGTAATACGAGTATAAATATGGTCAAATTCATCAACAAATCACGCTTCGATTATTTTTTTATTAACATAAAAAAAAATCGATGCGTGTTTTGTCGCGTAAAATAGGTAAAATGGCGGCTATTTTACTTTTATGGAATCACGGGTGCTTGTGCTAATTTAGCGATATTTTGGCGTGTGTGTTTTCTAATATTTTTATTACTATATAATATGAGCTTTAAACCACTGTTTAAATCATTGTCCTAAAAAAGATACCTAGTTTAAGACATATGCTTATTTGAATATGACCCTGTACAAGCGTAAGCTTAGTATATGGGGCTAGATGGCGCTGGTTGATATGTCGCAAAGTATTTATTTATATTTAATTTATAGTTTTTATAGGAATAACGTATGGGTGGCTCTACCCTAACCTTATTATCCTCTCCCCAGGCTCAGTGATTCCAGTAGGCAGCGTGGGGCTGGCAGTGTCCCAGTCCATGGTACTGACGATGCTGCTTCAGATGGCAGCTCGCTTCACCGCCGACTTCCTCGGTCAGATGACTGCGGTGGAGAGAGTGCTAGAGTACACCAGCCTGCCCACCGAGGACAATATTGATGAAGGACGTGAGTGTATTATACAGACAAATGTTTTTTTAACCGACTTCAAAAAAGGAGATTATCAAGTATTCTAAAAGTTTTTTTTATAACTTGGTTTTCCCGGCCGGGTGTTTAGGCGTTATGATGTTGGGAAATTTGAGGTTACATGTAGAGACTGTTTTAGAACGTTCACCGCTTCTTCTTCTTTTTATCGAAAGGGAGTGATTCACTCTCGGGTCAAAACTCAATCAAGCCGCTCTAAGGGCCTCTATCATGGCTTAACGACTGCCGCACTAGAGAAACAGCCGGGACCTACAATTTAACGTGTCATCCGACCCACGGCTACTAATATGAAACTAAAATAATAAGTAACCTTAATATGTAAGTCCTAATTATCTATAATAAGTGAACCTATGTATATAATGATTTCATGGTAAACAAATATTTTTTGGTTGATTTAATAATAAACATGCTTACTAACAATTTCTACGAGCTAAAACTGTGTTTTCGTATGCATTGATTTACAGTAAAACTTTTTAATTTATACATATAATATATATTTTTATCGTTTTGAAAAGGTCTCAATTGACGATGATATTTTATTAACGCCCTAATTTATAACTCGCTTGTCGCGCATTATCTAATTAAACGGAGATAAGTGAAATAAACTGATAATGGTAATTAGCCAGATAATCAGTGGAAGGAATGTTAATGTTGTGTACATTCTGAGGAAGCTGACAAACTTGAATCTTAATTTGAATGAGAAGAATTATGTTAACTAAATAACGCTTCCATTATTTTACATTAATGTATTTATAGTCTAATTTGAAAAATATATCAAATTATCCACAAAATACTGAGAATATTATCTACTTATTGTATTTTTTTGTGTAACGTAAAGGTCTAGGCAAAGTTACAATAACAATAAAATACAAATAAATAAATAAAAAAATACTTAAATAACACAAAGATACAAAACATTACAAAATTGGGAACAAAAATACATAAAATATACGATTCCATGCTGTTATCATAACTCAGCATGTGCTGGATGCAAGACAACAGACGACCCTGGCGTGAACCTTATAAAAAAAAATACCTTTGAGTAGACACCATTTCTAATTAATCTTAAATATTAATTACCTACTAGAAGACGCCCGCGGCTTCGATCGCATTATTTTGATATAAAAAGTAGCCCATGACACTTCTAAGACCTCATACTACCTACATACCAAAAATCATGATGATTCATTTAGCCGCTTATGTATTGTGGGCGCGTGTTCTGTTATGGATTTAAAGTATACCCAAACATTTTATTTTCTTCTATGTTCAGATTTTTGACCCTCTTCAGCTTTATTATATGCATAGATAGATAGATAAAAACAGCCTATGGATCCATTTCAACCTTAAAAAACAATAGTCCTTATGAAAACATTAGTTTAATCTAATAAAATGTTAATCCTTAAGGTCTCGTGAAAAACAAGATTGCTTGATATGAATTGCGGCAACATTGATATGGAATCATTAACCTTTATTGGATCGGTGTGGCAGCGATATGTATATCTATGTACTTACAATGACTTATGTATACCTTGTACAGAGATATTCAGAACATAGAACAAAAGTAGACTTAAAAATTTGCTGATATTTTGCAAACAAAAAATATGTCTATAAGTGATATAATTGAAGGAAATAATATCCATTTTCTGAAATTAATCTAAATAGGACTCAACTGCAAACATTTACTGAAAACAGGGAACAAACTAAAAATTGATCAATATGACAAAATGAGAGAGTTAGTAAAAAACTAAAACTAGTAAGTAAGCCATGATTTTTTATTTTTCTTGCGTTTGGTTTGTATTTTATAATATTTTTATTTATTATTTCAACACCCAGTAGTGGCAAAAAACCGGCTGTGGATGATGATGATATTCCTTTCACTTCAACGAGGACACTGCGTTTTATTGCTCCTCACCTAGCGTTGCCTGATAAATACTTAGACCACTTATATATTACTGCACTTGTTTGCACAATACCTAAGTCACGTGTTGCACGCTTCTACCTTGATGTGCATGGTAGTGCTTCCTTTTCTGATAGCGGCTGATAAGGTACCGATGCTCACGTATCGGAATACACCATGAAATGTCAATAACTAGAGCGTCATATGATTCTAAACTTATATATTATTTTATGATTGCTTCCTTATTTTGGCATTTTGACAATTGAGATATTTGCGTAAACGTGTTTATGACTACGATATTTTGGTAACTTCACCTTTAGTGGCATATTCACGCATAATTTCTAAATAATTATAGGGGCATCGTTTCTTAATTAATCTTTTGTGTCCCACTCCTGAGAAAAGATCTCCTCCCAGATCAAAATCATAAAAACATTATCACTACGATGTTCAAATAGATCAGCATGTTACGTCACTAAATAGTTATTCTTAATTCCACCACTGCTTCTTTGTCTTATCGAATGAGAGTGGCCAACTCACTAGAGTTGGCCATTAGAGAGGAGGCCATCGAGAGTTTATCAAGCCGCCCTAAGAGCCTCTGACATGTCTTAACGACCGCTGTATTAGACAAAGAACCAGGACCTACAATTTAACTTGTCAACCGAGCTAGGAAGGCGCCCAAAATTGAATGCCACTTTTTGTTCACCCTTTCAAGGACTGACCGTGTCGCCCTTTAAAAATTATAGGTACGACATTGAGTGAGTTTTTATAACTTTTACTAAATTGTATGGTATATCAAAGGTTTCTTTATTTGTTTTTAGCAACAAAGCCTCCAGTGTCGTGGCCGGAGAAGGGCGGCGTCAACTTCAACAGCGTTTTCATGAAGTACGGATCTGAAGACCCGCCGGTACTGAAAGACCTCAACATTGAGATCAAGAGTGGATGGAAGGTAAATATGAACAAACTAGTGGGAGCTCGCGGCTTCGCTTGCATCAAGAAGTAAAACTTGCATCCCCTATTTCACCCCTTTATAAGTGGCATTTCCAAAAAACCCTTCTTAGCGGATGCCTACGTTATAGCATCTACCTTCATTCCAAATTTCAGCTCAATCCGTTCAGTGGTTTGGGCTGTGAGTTGATAGATGACTATATCAGTCAGTCAATTACATTTGAGTTTTACATATGATCAAATATGATGCTCCATAAATAGTTGATTAAAACAGAAAATATACAAATAAAATACACTAAGAAACTCACAAACCTCAATTATTATTCTCCTAATTAGCAATCTTATCGCTAAAAGCGATCTTTAACACGTTACTTGATTAGCCGGGTTAAGTAAAATATAATTTTATTATAAGTGTATCCGACATTACTGCCACTGTTTTCCAACTTCCTTGATGGTATCAATGTGACTTGACATGTGACCCGTAAAAATACTACTTTTTAGATAGATAGTGGTAGATAGATGGTAATCAAAAGGTACCCTACCACTATGCTGTGGACTAAATGTTCTTTACAAAACACAGGACCCAAACATCGCTCGTAGCTCAGCTGGCGAAGGCAATCGCACGCTTACCAATTTTAAGCAATTGTCGACGCGGTCAGCCCTTGGATGGGTAACCAAAAAGTGGCATTCATAGGGTCGGATGACATGTTAAATTGTAGGTCCCAGCTGTTTGTCTTAGTACGGTGATCGTTGAACCATGTCAGAGCCTTAGGGCTGCTTGATTAACTCTCGACGCCTGTTTACTTTCCTTATTATTCTTATCGAATGAGAGTGGCAGATTTGACCACTCTCATTCGATAAGAATAATAAGAAAAGTTTTCAAAAAGTCTTTGACATATGAAGTGTCTGAAAGGTAAACAGGCTCTGATAAGAATATTATAAACAACACTCAAAGGAAATACTTGAGAAAGTCGAGTGAGACGAGACTATTTCAATAAGAGAAGGCGTTTATTGAGGCAATCAATAACATAATGTTACTGACACTGTTTGTTATTGATAGATAGAGAAATATTTACTGCAACTTGTAACAGAGAAATGACACGAGAGTAGTAATTGTGCTAAATATTAACATGTAATAAAGTTGAAGAGAAGATATTAGAAAAAATTATGTTTAGGTAGGTATACTTTAAACCGAAAATAAAACACGTTTCAGTAGGTTTTACATTTTTTTTTCTCTGTTTATCTGTGTCTCTGTTTGAAAACGGTTGAGCAGATCATCGTGATTTTTGGTATGCAGGTAGTATGAGACCATTTAGAGCTTATCATAAGAAGTGTCATATGCTACTTTTTATCTCAAAATAATGTGAGTGAAGCCGCGGGCGTCTACTAGTATTCGTATAAATGCCATATGTTAAATAAATCACAGATTAATCCGTCAATAATATTAATTCATTAAAATAATGTCAGCTTAGCTTATAGGTTAGCTAAGATATTTTAGCACAGATTTTGAATATAATAATTGTATTCCAGGTGGGAGTAGTGGGCCGGACAGGTGCCGGCAAGTCGTCTTTGATCTCAGCTCTGTTCCGACTGTATGATATCGACGGCAGTATTCAAATCGACGGCGTGGACACAAAGGGCTTGGCTAAGAAGGTAAGACTTTTCCTTTTTTGCGTTCGCTTATTCAAGGTCTGTTCTATACAGCAGTCGACTTTGACATTATGTTTACCGAAAAAGATACCTAATCGTCATAATAAAACAAGAATACCCAAGTAGTAGTTCTCCAAAGGTTTATTTTCAAACAAAATAATATAAAATAATGTTGTTATTGGTCTTCTTGAAGATATTAATTCTATAGCATTGTAAATGTAAACAAAAACTAAATTTCCAATATTTCATTATCTCCCCAAAACAATGTATTATCTGCTGCCGGATTATTACGGTATCTAATGATGTTATTGTGTCAACATATTTATTAAAAATATGCGTACCTATTAGCATTTTATTTACTACACCGAATAATTCCTTTTTATCTTATTTTTTTTTTCATTTAAATTGACATAGGAATTTGGAAAAACTATACCCTGACTATATAACTCTACTAAAAAGTTTGGAAAAAAACAGGCTCTCATTTGTGTGGTGATAATGTAATTACATATGTGTCCTTTGCTTGACGAGTGACTCTGTTTAGACAAGATTAAAAACGAGACAAGAAAGGCGTATTACTACAGCTAAAATAAAGTTTTTTTATCATCTTCTCTTATCATCTCTTTCATGCCCTAAAAGTGCAAATTATGCAGTTACATGTTGGTTTAATACCTATCTCTATATTTATTTTTCAGGAACTAAGATCTAAGATCTCGATCATTCCTCAAGAGCCGGTGCTGTTCTCGGCCACTCTGCGATACAACCTGGATCCGTTCAGCACTTACAGCGATGACGAGCTCTGGAAGGCTTTGGAGCAGGTAGAAGCTATGCACATCTGTCGCTATTGTATAACCAGTTAACGGTAGTTTTGGGCAGCCTTGTTTGGGAGCCAGTTCCATTCAAGTACAGACGTGCTTCAAAAAGCATAACAAATAATTATACGTAATACAAAACGAAACGAAACTACATTATATGTATATAGTATATACTTTTATATCGTTCTGTACATATTATTTGTTTTGTATTATGTATAATTATTTGTACTTTTGATATATATGTCGGTAAATACCAAAAAAAACACGGGCAGTCAACACGGACGGCTGTTTGTTTAAACAGTGGTAGGTTATTTCTCTCATAAATTGTTTTGACAACGTATCAAAACACAAATCGCAGGTTTTAAAAGGAAATGGTTCAGGACAGTAATTTAAAGACATGATGTTATGATGTCTCCATCCTACGGTTGCCTGGAAGAGATCGCTTTTAGCGATAAGGCCGCCATTTGTGGCATTAGTTTTAATTAATTTTTTTTCGTTTTGTATTATGTTTTTTATGTGAGTGTCCAATAAAGTATCAATCTATCTATCTATCTATCTATGTTACCTAATAGGAGTTGTATTTACGCTACCGTCATTAACAGAACACCTATTATTTGCGCAGTAATTAAATGTATTGTGTTTCAGTTCGCGTCTGTGCTCTAAATTAATTAACCGACTGCTGCAGGACATTAAAATTTATGTTTTTAGCAACAAACGTGTGACAATGGAGCCAAATTAAATTGGAACCGTTGAAAGTTAGTTCCACTGTTGTGATGATTAAAATGTGAATGCGAATTCTAGATTCCAGTTTGCATAAATGTTTAGTTTTATGTCTATTATCCAAAATAAGTGTCCGTTTTAGTTAAGTTTGTGATGTTATTTGTAGCAAATTCTTGTGAAATTGTAACTTAAATGCCCAAGAGTATTAATAATTTGTATAATCGTTATTAAAGCTTAAAAAAGATGAGGCAATTGATTCTATCTCAAGTAATATCATAGCTAACCTTACCAAACAGACAACCAATCACATTGCATGTTGATATAATAGTTCTTCTTTGTGCGCTAACGTTTTCAATAACAACTAAGAAATCACAATATATTGGAATATCAATCAAATCCACCGTCAGTCAAAATAAGAATGACTAACATAACTCACTACTCGTACAGTCAAATCACCCGTGAAATACACATTAAAAACGCTCTAGCGCTCTCACTAAATAAATAAACAATAATAAATATTCCTGGACATTGCACACAGCGCCATCTAGCCCCGCACTAAGCAAACGCTTGTGTCGTGGGTACTAGATAACGGATGTAATACTTTTCTTTTGTAAATACATTAACCAAAGATCTCGTTTTCTTCAAGGTGGAATTGAAAGACGCAGTGCCAGCCCTGGACTTCAAGGTATCTGAAGGTGGTTCCAACTTCTCCATGGGCCAGAGGCAGCTGGTGTGCCTCGCCAGGGCCGTGCTCCGCTCCAACAAGATACTCGTCATGGATGAAGCTACCGCTAATGTGGATCCACAGTAAGACTTCTTGAGAATTCCGTTTTTTTTTCAAATTTCAATCATCTTTATTTTACTATAAAATATTTCGGTTGGGTAACTATGCTAGCGTACATCTAAGAGATCCTCTTAAGAATTGGTTTCGATGAGTAGATACGCCCGAAGGTCAGATACTGGAAGTATTTATTTATTTATTTCATTAATGGGCGAGCAGCAAATTGCTGATGTGCCCATATCACACTGTGTCCAAATTGTTTTGTATAGTCCACACAAATTTCAATATTACACAGTCCACTGGTGCAATGATCACAAGTTTACAAGAGGTTTTTTGGTTTTCTGTAACCAGCCATCAAGCCGGTTCTTAAAGTTGTTTAGACGTCAATAACAAAGCCCAAAAGTAGCATTTTACTATTTTCGACAATCGAATGACAAGGTTCAGCTGTTTGTTTCAGTACGGCCAACCGGTAATGGTAAGAGATCGGTAAAAGGATTACCGATCTTTTCTCCATATTAATTTCTCTACACTAGAATTACTATCATTTTAATTTATTTGATACTCAATTAGGGCACCGAAAATTTAGTCATGCTACGTACTTAGGGTATATGTACATATAATGCTACATTTGAATGAGGCCAAATTATTATTTTAAACAAAATATTGACCATAATTTGCCTGACCAAATTTGATTTATTGTTAAGAATTCCCTTCCGTTATAGAACATTTGTTTCTTAACAAACCGATTTTTTTTCAGAACCGACGCGCTGATCCAAAAGACAATCCGCGAGACGTTCGCAGACTGCACCGTTATCACTATCGCCCACCGTCTCAACACTATTATGGACTCCGACAGGGTCCTGGTCATGGACAAGGGAGTGGCTGCCGAGTTCGACCACCCTCACCTCCTCCTGAACAACCCCAACAGCATCTTCACCTTCATGGTCAAGGAAACGGGAGAATCCATGAGCAAAATACTTTATGGTGTAGCGAAGACTAAATACGACAGTCGCCCGGATAAGTGAGGGTCTTGTGTTGCAAATTTGTATAGATTAGTGATTAGTTCGTTATGCTGTGTTTTTGTAGGAATAAATTATTGTTAATTATGTTACTTGTCGCATTTATTTTTGTGTGTGAAATAGGATGATAATTTTATAAAAGAAACGTCTCTAATTAATAATGTTAGTAAGATCGAAAAGAAAGACGAATAAATATGCCATTGAATATGTTTATTTCTAGGAGAGAGAGAGAGAAAGGGAGAGCGAGAGAGAGCGATGAAATTTCTTGGTTTCATCAAGTATTCAGAAATAAAGCAAAATGTGGTTTTCAATTAAGAGTTTTTATTCTGAAGTAAGGACCTAAGACAATGATCAATGTATACGTCATATACTGCTAATCCATCAGTATCAATGTGACTTTTGTCGTCCAATAGCGGTCAAAAATTTCCCTAAACATGTAATTTTTGAGTTATGTTTACATCTACAAAAAACGAAATCATGGTGCGAATTCTAAAAATGCTGTACAAATCCGATCTTAACAGTTCTACCTTCAACCACTGATTCCACCTACTCTAGTTTCTGTACCAGGATGCCATAGAAGAGAGAAGAGAGTTTATAAAGTTTCTTCAGACAATAATGAACCATGAACCAGTCTAAAAAATCTTGTGGAACCAACCATGCGATGCTGTGGTGAGAAGAGAATCCAGACATCTTGTTGTACTCTAGAACCGCCTACTTGCTGGGAACCTATCCAATTCAATAACGACCCGAGACTCCTATACTTTACTGGTTTCCTGGTACTTGTTGTCATATATTTAGCCTGGAATTTGATGAAATGCCAGTTTTGTAGCAGAGCAAGTTGCGGTGGTGGACCGCCTGGTTGCTAAGTTTCAGACAACAAACATACAAACATTCAGAAAGATGTTGATTCATAAATCTTAGTGTATAAACGATTTTAATTTTTGGTATGTATTTAGAACTTCTCTTCAAGTGGATTCAGACGTTCTGCTGCGCTTTTTGGATAATGTTTCTTGCGATCAAGATATCAAGCTGCAACGATTATTGACGTGGATATCAATATCGAAGAACTAAAAGATAAGTAGATTTAATCATCTCAATTGCGTTCTTAGAAGTATATTTGAAGGTATTTCCTAACAAATCAATCTTATCATCAGCAACAATCGAGTCTTTTATCTTACAACTGAAGCATTGAATGTTATAAACTTCGAGTAATCTACTTATTTGGATATAATTCGATACAAATATTATACAAAATGCGTTGCTGTGGTGAAAAAAGGCTTCAAACATCACATGAAGTGCATCCTTTGCGCCGATTTTGTGAGGATCACGGAACATGGTGTAATTATCCCCGAATTCTATACTTCACGGGTTTTCTTATTCTACTGGTGCTCTTTATGAGTTGGAGCAAATACAAGCAGCGGATTGGCATGCAAGAGTCACAATATTATGATTATTGAAACAGAAAATGACTGTATTATCAGCATCATGACACATTATTCGACGACTGCTGGTGAAATGTTACCTCTTGTTGTACGAGTATGTTACTTATTTTTGCTCTTTAGAAATGGAATAAACAATCATATCAGGATCCAAGATGGAGTCAAAAATATATCCTTATTGGAATGAAATTAAAATCCAAAGACTTGAGTAAAACAAAGCAAAAGCTGTCTCAGCATATTAACTTTCTGCAATAAATACACTGCACGATAAACATATTATGTTTATCGCTTCTATTTTCGTCGCAACTTGACTTGACTGCCTTATGAATCAACGATTATACACATTTATACACATATTGTTAGTATAAAATACTCCCCTAATTTATACCTAGTAATCAATTACATGTGTAAAATAAAACTATTACCTATGTAAAAATAAACACAAATCTAATGCCTTGCTGTGGCGCGAAGAAGCTTCAAACTATAGTACCTAACCCTGTTTGTTTGGCCAAACATACAAGTACATATTCTTATGATATCAGATTCATCTATGCTGCAATAATTTTAGCATTTCTAGCTACGTATTTGATATGGAACTTTTTCCAATGTAATTGTTAGTCGAAGATTTTAACACGATCGACAATAATCTGCCGTTCTTAGATGATTTTGATGTCTATGGAATAATTTTGTAAGGTATTCTTCTAGTTGCAAATTTCTACATTCAAGATAAACAAGTAGTGTTTTCTTGACATTTCAGACAGAATCATCGTGCAGACTGCGATGTTTCTTTATATTATAACAAGTTTTCTTTTTGTTCTTGATCGAAAATTGTGTTTACTTTCTGTCAATTTCATAAAACCCCTACTTTTACAAACCGATTATTTTCAATTACTCTCCAGTTTGATTCGTAGAAAAACAGCAGGAAACCTAAATATATAAACTTGACTCTAATGAATAGCCAATGGGGTGAAATAGAAATCCAAACATCGTGTTGTGGTGTGAAACCTACAATATATACTGAGCTGACATCAATCTGTAATTATCCTAAATACCGTTATTTCTTGATAACTCTTATATTTCTAGTTATATGTTTGAGCTGGTTCCATATGAAATGCTCTGTATGCCGACGACGATTCCACAATTTGTTGCATAGGTTAAGATGCCATATACCAAACTTAGATTGAAAACGTATAAACAGAAGTGACTCTTATTTCGAGTTCAGATATATTTATTTATGACATACGTTGAATGGACTCTGTATAAAATTATTATTTTCCTAAACTCATATTTTATGCTTGTTTTCATACAACTTTGTTATTCAATCTGATCCTTTTAAACCGACTTCCAAAAAAAGGAAGCAAGTCTTTTGTTTTTTTTCTGTACATAAAATGATTGATTTTTAAATGATTCCAATATTGAAAATAGGTTCTGGAGCCGTGAACCGTTACAAGCATCAGGCTAAACTATTTAAAAATGATTTGATTGAATATTTTGATGACCATTTAGATAATAAATTTTCCAAGCATTTGCAAATGCTAGTTTGGGGTCCTAAAGCTATACAGACGTCTCATTGTAGTTTAGGACCTCCTATATGTGCGGGTTTACCAAATGCATGTAAAGATTGCAGATTTGTCTGTTTCTCCCTGTTTTTAATGTTTCTTCTCATATATTTGAGTTGGAGAATTTATAAATGTCCGCTTTGCAGGCGAAGGCTTCGATGTTCTATGCCATGGAGTGGTTAAACAATTTAAGGTGATAAAGGTCGAGTTCAAACTTGCTCTGCTTTAAACTTTCAAGTAATAACGTTCCGTTCCAAGCATGCTCTACTATATGACTTGGTGGTTGTCACGTATAAAAACTAGGGCCTAGTAATTATAGAGGTTGCAACCGCAGAAAAAAAAATCCTTTATTTATCTGTTCAAGGTGTGCAAACATTTCTATTTCTATTTACATCTACAAATACTGCTTCAATGAGCGTTGTACGCTGAGGGTTATCTGGAAATTTATATAGTACCTACATGTTAAAATAAAATAAATAAATATTTATTTATGTTAAAATCTCATTCGAATATGTACTTTAAATTATTTTGATACTTAATAGAAATAGTTAGTTTATGACTCATATTTTGACATCCATTTTTCAAAACAAATGCGAATGCTTGCTCGGGACTATTATTGGAGTTATACAACGGCCTGTAAATCAGATTTTATTTTTTACCGGCGATTTAATAGAAGGCATCGAAACGCGTTTAAAAGATAACTTATCAAGGGAAATACAAATGATTGCTTGGGTCCATGAGAAACTACAATCTTTACACTGTAGTTTGGGACCTCCTCTTTGTTTGCAGTTGTCTAACGTATACCACGACCCTAAGAATTTTTATATATCTGTATTATTGATATGTTTTCTAAGTTATTTAAGTTGGAGGCTATATAGATGTCCTCTTTGCCGTCGCAGGTTAGAAATTGCTACAAATTGGATGCTCGATTAGATAATTGTGAGTTATTTTCATCATTTCCAGCTTTTGTGGATTGACTCTTGGGTACACAATCTTTTGGTGTAGGAAACCTATTGTACCAGTAAGAAAACTCGCTTTGAATATGACTGTTTGGTATACATTTATTAAGGAACTACAATGCTAGCTGTTTCGTTACTTTCGATCTAATTTTCTTTAAAATCTAGCACATATTGTACTGGAGTCAAAACGAAGCCAAGTTGCGTTTGGCACCATTGCTGTTGTTACGCGTATTCAGAAACCTCTTCACTAAATATATTTAGTAACAATGTTTTCAAAATTAGGAAAAAACTAAACTTACATACGTACCTTACTGATACAGAAAATATTTAATTATAAAATTTAATTATGTAATTCTATCTATTTATTTTTTTGGTTTTGCTATTTTATACCAAGAAATATCTGAGTGTACATAAATACCTAATGAACTGTTGTAGAGAAAACACCTCTTGTAATAAATTCGCTACTTTGAAAACAGACTTTTCATTTAATAATCCTCTCTCCACCCTATTTCCGTTGTTCAGTCGTTGCAGTTTGCTTCAAAACACGATATTATTTGTATCTGGCTACATAAGTACACGGACCAACCAGCAAATTTTCTTTTCCATGAATAAATACCAAGACAATCGTGGACACGATAGTAAAATAAATATTTCGGGACATTGCACACAGCGCCATCTAGCCCCACACTAAGCAAACGCTTGTGTGGTATAGTAGTAGACGTAGGCGATTTTTTATCAATAATCTCTAAAAGTCTTAAAAAAAAGTTGTTAGACTAAAGCTACTCAATGCACCATGTGCTATATTTAAGTACTTCTCATCAAAAATTACTATAACCTTTTTTAAAAAAAGGGCTTCTCATAACTTTTACCGTCAATCGTACGACTAAATTTGAATTCTCAATTTATGCAAGTTTTTCAAAGTTTAAGAAAGTACCCACTGATAAAAAGTTTTTAATACAAATGTGATCTCTATAAAAAGGTATACTCTATTAGTGATGAATTTAATCACATGAAATTTGGCTCGAAATTCTTTGTGCTCCGTAACCGGACTTTACAAGCATTCCGTAAAGTCCGTACACTACAAATGCAGCTATTTAATTCGAAACATTCGAGACTGCTATGGGCCCGAGAATCGACACAGCAATAATAGACTGGTAATAACTGAAAGATAGGGTTCATGCGATAGTAGGCCACTTGTTAGATGAGCCGAACTAAATAAATTTATTACAAAATATCAAAAACTGACTTCAAGTGTCACTAAAAGTTAATAAATAATTTATTTTCATTTTTGCGACTTCTAAATACAGAATTTTGAGTAAAGAATCTATCAAATTACTTACAATTCGATAACTGTTCTTATTGAAATCTGTAATATTTGGAGTCGGTGCCAGCCGCAGCCTTACCTATCAGGATATTATATATGTTACGGCTAATACCCGAAGTGCGGCTACACCTAGTTTTAGCCGGTTAGAACTAGGTGTAGCCACTTAGTCTTGGTTAAACCCCGAATCAAGACATGTTTTAAAAAAGAAGTTGGCTCCTCCTCGCTTCGCTCGTCGTCGCATGTGCGTGGTAGAAAGCGACCTAACGAACCTAATCTACCTTCTGTCACAGACAAGTGACTTCGAGTCCAACACTTGCACTACAACAGGACTTGAGACCTAGTTTTACCCGAAAACAATCGGCTCGTACTAGGTTTAACCAAGACTAAGTGGCTACACCTAGTTCTAACCGGCTAAAACTAGGTGTAGCCGCACTTCGGGTATTAGCCGTAACATATATACCATTGTTTTTTAAGGATAAACTATACAAGATCTATCTCCCACTATACCACGTCGTCATTCACGTCTATGGCATCCCGTGGCCGCATTGCGGCAGCGCTGTGCGTAATTAAACTGAAATATTTAAACAGGATGATGCTCATGTATGCTTCACGCCGATCACAGGGTTTCCATATCTAGGGTTTAAATAAATAATCTTCTTCTTATCGAATGAGAGTGGCCAACTCTGATGTCGAGAGTTTTCAAACCGCCCTAAGGGCCTCTGACATGGCTTAACGACTGTCGTACTAGACAAACTAATAATCTATCTATATATATACTCTATATATACAATAAAGCTAAGAAGGGTCAACATCTGTACATATAAGATATAAGGGAAAAAATGTTTGCGTATGCTACATGCTTCAAATCGATAATAGAACACATTTCAGCAGTTTTTAGAATTTTTGTCTGTTTATATAAACGCGCATCACGCAAACACGGCTGAACGGATCATCATGATTTTTGGTGTGTAGGTAGTATGAGGTCCTAAAAGTGGCAAAGTAAGCTATTTTTCACACCGACATATTGAAAGCAAAACCGCAGGCGCCCACTTGTACTTGTAATGTTTATTTGGTTATTTTAATGTCTCAATAGTGTTGAATCCTAGATTTCTCAAAATGATCTTCTAATTTCAACTTTCATTTGCAAATTGGGAATTCAAATGTTAGCAACGCCGCCGGTACAGCTAGTCAATAAAATAAATAAATAAAACGTTGATTCGGTTTTACAAGAATAGGTATAATATATGAACCAGGGCTTAAGGGTTAGGTACTTAATATACAATAGTTGATAAACCCTGGACATCTAACTAGGTCGGTACCTTCGGTTCAAGATTATTGAGACTTGATGAATAAATTAATATATTTTATTCAATAATAAACAATATATACACATATATACACTAATAAAACTAAATAAGAGTATGTACATTTAACCTAAAGTTAAAACATAAATTATTTACTCGTTAAAAAAAGTTTACGAGAGAGGTAAGATTTGGTATTATATTTGGTATACTACATGGGTGAGATCATACAGTTATAAAATACCGGGGAAGATTAAACTCATTGCTCGTCGATAGAGTTTTATGTCAAAAATAGAGTTTCTGCCACTGTTGCAGTCATTGCCACTCTACTCTCATTGTCACAATATGTTCTATCATGATTTCTTAATTCTTGGTTTCATTCGAAATTTTTACGAACACAAAATGACTTGAAAATGTTCTTTTATTTTTCTAAATAATGCTTAAAGTAGCATAAATTATGTAGTGAATTCGCTTCCATAAACAAACAAAATGCAGGATTACAACGTGGAATATTTTTCTCCGTAAATTAATAATGATTTCTACACACACTCAAGGTTCATTTATTTACAATGGGATGCTGTGGCGGAGGATGCACTAACACGAGCTGGGAATACTATGCAGAAAACTTAAAAGGACCAGGTATTTTATAAACACATAAACCATTATTCCGGCATATTGCACACAGCGCCATCTAGCCACATACAAAGCAATTTAATACAATACACTATATACTTACTATACTAAAACTGTCCGATCTAGAGCGAAAATTTTCGACATTATATTTTACGTAAATGGTAGCCAGCATAAACTACACGTATCTCGTTCCTTCGGGATAATTAAATTTGTTTGAGAGTAGCCAACTCTGGTGTCAGAGTTTTACAACTGCCCTGAGGGACTCTGACATGGCTTAACGACTGCCGCACTATGCCAAACTGCCGGGACCTAACATTTTTTCAGAATGAAAAGTAACCTCCCACTAGGGACCGTTCTATCACCATACCATATCCAACCTGATATTGGCCACTGCCGTTTTTTTACTTTTTTACATTGGACAGTCACGTACTCGTATTTAGCCACCAAGTCACCTGGAGAGACATCTGAATATGCGTCTCTGTAGTCCTATGTGAAGCATACCTGTAATGGAATGGAACTGGCACTCAAGAAAGGCTACCTGAATACACCGATACCCGCTTAGCGACGGATTTTACATTTGAAAGTGGTGGTTAGACGGCCGAGTACCATAAAATGTTGTAGTCAAAAAATTTACACGCTTTTCTAGAAGAAATTGTATTAGTGTGGTGTCTATAGAAGAATCTGGGTGATTACCACGATTTATTTGCCCAAGAAAACTACCCCAATGAGTAATATCTGCGGGGGAGTCACGACCATCAGTAATGGAAATAATATGACTCGAGGAAGGAGGAGGGTTATGTTTAGCCTAGCCTGTTAGCTTAGATGGCAGTGGCTCTGCCTTCTAATCTAGGGGTTGCGGGTTCGATACCCGCATGACATTACTTGTGTTGAGTCTGGTCGCTTCTATGTAAAATAAGTATGTATTTACTCAAATAAAAGTATATAAGTATTATATTTGTTACCTTACCCACAACACAAGCGTTTGCTTAGTGTGGGGTTAGTTTTAGGCGCTGTGTCAATCATCATCACTGGTACGTCTGCCAGTCCCCAAAGGGGGAGCTCTGGTAGGGCCTCAACGAGCTTGCGCTCTATAGAGGGGCTGGGCTCCGGGGCACGCTGACCCCGGGGAAGTTCACGTCGAGTCGCTCTGTCCGGTGGCGTACCAGCGACGGTCGGCGTTGCTCGACGTGGTGATCTTGGTGGCGAAGTGCCTGCCGCTGCGGCGCTTTTCTATAGCGCCGGGACGACAGGCGGTGGTTCCTGAAGATGGTGCAGGCGCGTCGACCTCCCGCTCGGAAGCAGCAGCACGACGAACGGCGCACGCAACCTCACGGGAGGGAGCGGCTACTGCAACGCGACTCAACAGTGGACGCTGTGTGCAATGTCCCGGAATATTTGTTTATTTATTTATTTATCTAAGCTTATTTTCCCCCGCAGGTTTGCTCGCTAGTTTGCTGGTAATAGCAGTCCTCTTGTGGCAGTTATGTCGATGTCGACGGACGAGGACGCGTTGGTGTTGCTGATTGAAAGTAAGTACGAGTAAAAATACGTTTATTTACATTAAATAATCGTTAGCACATTATTAGAGTAGAGTTACCGACGACCTTGGTAAAAAAACTATGTAATTTTATAATTTGACGTAAATATCACAATTTCAATTTTCAAAAAGTCTCCACATAAGTAAGTAATGAACAATAAAAATATGCTAGCGTACATTAGCTAGTTACAAACTAGTCTCATAGCATAACATGGAAGTTAGTACGTTTTCATATAGTAATCACAGCGTGTAGCGAAATGTAGATACGAAATTAATTAGGCTTATTATGTGTGTATATAAATATGTTCATACACTATTTCTTTATAGTGTTCCTTATCTTACTTATACATATATTACTACTACGTTTAATCTATTTCCATAAGAAATACATGTTTAATAATACATTGCTTTATTTTTGAAAATCGAGACACATTTCGTTGATACCTGTTTGTTTTGACAACCTGTATATTTTCTTAGAAACTACAATATATATCTGTAAGGCTAATTTAATCGCTTTGACTGAAACCTAAAAAATGAGGAGAAATAAGAATATTCTAACTAATATACATGTATAATAACTAACCCGTTATCTAGTACCCATGATACAAGTGTAAGCTTAGTATGGGGCTAGATGGCGCTGTGTGATATGTCCTGAAATATTTATTTTATTTCAATGTGTATTTTTTTTTTTACAAAAAAAATATGCTAAAATTATTATGAATTTAAGTCTATTTATTAATATATTTCACTCTAATCACCGCGCGTTCTCTTTCAGATTGCTCTGGAAATATGCGTCCTTCGCTATCTGGAAAAGTTTTGCGCTATTTTTATCTCCAGTTTCTCGGACCATTGACGACAGGGCGCTGTTGGGATCTGACAGTAGATTGTACGGATGATCAAACTCTTGCACCTCTCCGAAACTCATGACTAGCACTCTATCTGAGTCCATGATAGTGTTCAGACGGTGGGCTATTGTGAGCACCGTGCATTGAGCGAACTCGCGGCGAATCGTTTGCTGGATGAAGTTATCCGTCCTGCGGAAAGATTGAGGGTTTGGTTTAAAAACAATTGAGTAACTATGATTGATGTGGGATGTACCTGGATTGTAATTGGATGCCTATGATTACTAAGTATACGTAAAGGATACGGCAAAAGAAAAAGTGGAAACTCATCAGTAAAAAGCAAGAAAGAACACAATTACAACAATAAAATTAAATCAATTTTATTAACTGTACGGTTCCCGGTGATAAATTAGTACCTATAGTACGAAAATATTAATTTTATCAAAAGGCTGTATAATGAGACTCTGCTATGAGACTGCAGACTAAATACATGATATCTGAGATAAAAAGGATTTTTGGGAATGCCACTACGTAGAACATTTAATTTAAGTTTCAAAATCCATGTTATTGACGGTAAACTTATCAATTTATCTTCTATTTACATTTCAACTGATATGGGGCTGGAATCTCCCATGAAGATAATAATTTAACAGCACGGCAAATCAAGTATTTGTAAAGATTAATACTAATACTATCCCTTCCCAAAGTTGTGCATTAAAATCTTCTAAATCTAAAGTTCCTATCGTTGTCGAATAAAACAAGTTCTTTAAGAGTAAACGAGAACCGTTTGCAACAATACCAATATCAATAGTTACGCAGCAAGTTCTTTTAAATATTGAGTTAATTTCATCGTCAAGCAAAATACATACATGCTTTATAGTCGAAATGTTATCAAAAAAATTTTTCAAAATACTTGATGACCTTTTTTTTTGAATCGGTTAAAAATTTAAAAATAGATTTTAATTAAGAAATGTTGAACTACATACTGTGGGTCCACGTTGGCGGTTGCTTCATCCATAATGAGGATCTTGTTGGAGCGAAGCACGGCCCGGGCAAGACACATCAACTGGCGCTGCCCGATTGAGAAGTTGGCACCGCCCTCAGTTACCTTGAAGTCTAGGGAGGGAACCGCGGATTTCATGTCCACCTGAAAATAAATTGATGACGGTTTGATTTGTTTTTTTTATTTTCTTATCCTGTTATGTTAATATGATAATAATAAATATCATTTATTGGCTGAAACATAAAATTACTGTCATATTTGCAGTCTTTAAGTCAGAATTCTGTGGTGAATATTTAGGTGCGTTGAAACTAATTGGTGTGTAGCACACCTACGAGGCCTACGGCGTAGATGCTCTACGCAAGTCTCTACAACCGAAAAAAAAAACTCAAAAGCTTTGCTTTAGGTCAGCGGAACTTGGAACTTAGTAGCCCTGTTTCCTGAATATTACAATCCACGGGCTTCAAATTCAGAGGAAATAAATTTCTCTTGGTAAGCGTGCTACATAAAAAAAAAGTCTTTGACTGCTACAATGTTCAACATCAAGCAAAATGTAGTCAAACGTAAACCTGCCCTGTGGTAAAAAAAATACACAAATCGGATTTTTTTTCATCTTCTACAGCAGTGTACAAAATTAGCCGGTTGTAAAATGTAAGCATGTTCCGTAGAACTATGCATGTGATTTTCTTACCTGTTCCAAAGCTCTCCAGAGTTCGTCATCACTATATATATCGAAAGGGTCCAGGTTGTATCTGATAGTGGCCGAAAACAACACTGGTTCTTGTGGGATGATGGATATTTTTGAACGAAGGCCCTGGGAACAGAAAAATTGCTTAGTATTATGTTTTCTTGATAAAAAATTCGGCACTCGTGTTTGAACGCAAAAAAAATAACATCGAAATCGTCATGTCGTCCAATTCTAACAATACCACAAACATAGAGGCCAAATTAAGAATCTTCTTTTAGGAAATGTTAAAGCAACTGTCAACATTTCACATTCTATTTGAGATCTTGCTTCTAAGAGGTGATCAAGGATTTTTTATTTCATCCCTCTCTTTGTACTATATATTATTTCCATGGAGGTGATACATTAAATTGTAAGTGTATGTTTGTCATTTATCGCATTAGTAACGCCACGTCCTACGACGACGGTTTAAATAACCGAAATTTGATGAGTAATAGTGGTGTAATCCACTTCTCTTTAGTCGTATTTCCTCGTGACTGAGGGTCGTGACTTCCTCGCAGAATTACTTCGTTAGGAGAGTCACTTGGGCAGATACATCGTGGTAGACGCCCAGGTCCTTCCACGGCAGACACATGTCTTCGGATATTGTGGTCCTCAAGTCGGTTTCTTCACGATGTTTGCCTTCACTGTTAAGCGAGTGCAAATCCACACTTAACTTGAAAATACAAGTCATTGGTGTAGTGCCGGTTTCGAACCAGGGTGCGTCTGGATTAAAAGCAGAAACTGGAACCGCTGAGCCACACTCGCTTATAAAGTAATCCACTTTCATACTATAAAAATCAGGACCCGGTTATAATCCTCACCTGTCTAGACACAAGAGCCGTGTCCATTCCATCCACGGTGATGAGTCCTTCGATATAGGCGAAACGGAACATGGCTGAGATGAGGGACGACTTGCCGGCGCCTGTGCGCCCGACTATACCCACCTAGAGGGGAGGGATGGAGTTGGATTTAATTAAATTAAAATAATTATATTATAATTGGTACTCGCAGGTATGCAGATTTCTTTATTATTATTGAGACAGATTTTTAAGCCTAGAATCAAAGATCGAAGGCAAGGAAAATGATATCATTTTCGCATTTCATACTCATACCATGTGTTAGTATTTATATTGCTCCTTCCGCTCTAGGAAAAATCTAACTCTTCTTTATTTATGTGTCAAGAGTTTTAGAAATAACAGTGTGCTCCTTTCAAGGATTTTCATTCCTCTCTTTCTCTTTAACGTTCAATAAACCAATCAATATTTTCTTTTTTGAAATGTACTTACTGTAAGGTAAGAAAACATCCAAAAAAGTGGAAGTGTTACAGTGTTTACAGTGATGTATTTTTACGAAGTTGCTCGTAATTTCTCAAATAATCTTTTAAACAAAATTTTAATCTAAATATATAAAACTCAAAGGTGACTGACTGACTGATACAGTGATCTATCAACGCACAGCCCAAACCACTGGACGGATCGGGGTGAAAATTGGCGTGCAAGTAGATGTTATGGCGTAGGCATCCGCTAAGAAAGGATTTTTGGAAGTGGTGAAACCACTTTTTAAGGGGTGAAATAGGGGGATGCATGTTTTACTTCTTAATACTAGCGAAGCCGCGAGCACCCAGTTGTACACTATAATTAAGTAGATAATGTAAAACGTACCTTCCACCCGCTCTCTATCTCGATGTTCAAGTTCTTGAGCACGGGCGCCTCGTTGGGTGCGTAGCGCAGGTTCACGCTCTGGAAGACGATGCACCCCTCCTGCGGCCATGTCGCTGGGACCGGCACCTCTGTGGACATAATTATATAGTATAGTTAATTATTTACAATAATAATACATAAATACAAGGGAAGAAGAACTAAACATACTTCTTCTAACTACAACATAAAAGGGGTGGCACTTAGAAAATCTTTAGAAAAGCCTAAATATAGTGTAAGTGCTCCAGCCCACTGCCAGAGGGCAGCGTGCCCAGCATACTGGCCGCATTACCACGCTGGATGGCAATGCTGATACGTTGAGCCAGAAAATGGCCAGCATTAAATAATTAATTAACTAATTTCTTCGCTTCGCTAATTAAGTAAATTCAAGACAAAAAGAGTTTAGTACGCACACAAGCTGTTCAGTTCAAATATCTCTGCAGTAGACTCATAAGTTCCTAATCACAATCCTAGATGGCGCTAGTAGTCGAGTTAAATCACGCTAACTTTTCGACAGCAGAAATGTAACTGAATTTCGGATGTTTAATTCAATATAAGACCTTTAAACTGCTAAAGATTGTTTTATCATCATCATCCCTCGTCGTGAACCCCTTCCCAACCTCTTAGCATTTTATTCACAAGCAGAAACCATTTGCGCGGCTTCAGCGCGACAGCAATAAATGTTTCGATTACATAAATTAAATTCACTCCAGTTTTTATAGGCTCTTAGTAAGAAAAAGCAGCCAAACAAACAAACAAACACATTTTTATAAGCTGAACGTATAGGGATATAAAGTTTTGATAGTGAGAAAAGGGATTATCCTTCATCATCCATCATCATCCACAGACCTTGGGATCACTGCTGGGTATAGGCCTCCCTTAGCAATGCAATTTTTTTTTTTAATTGTGTGATTTCATATCAACCACTTTCTGGTCAATGACCACCAAAAAAGAAAACTCTCTCTCGAATTATCATATTCCTAACTCTATCTTTGTATACAGCTCTACTCCAGTGTTATCTAAGCAAGCTATCCAAGGCCCCAGACGTTGGCACAACGACATCGTCCCGCAGAATTAAAAAAATGAATAAACAATAGCCAATAAAAAATTGTGGCTACGAGAACATAAAAAAGATTAAATTTTCCATTGCGATGAATTGTTCAAGCGCAATAACGGGGCTGCAGATCGCCCCGCACCCCGCGCCCCGCGGCGCCGCTCGCCAAACAATCAGACTCTACTGGGTTATACAGAATTAAATTTAAAAATGTATTTATGTATTTCCTGTTTCCCACACACCAGCGATTTTAAAGCGAGAGTGATTCGGTTCTTGTCGGGTAAGCATGCTCCATCTTTAGCCATTTTGCTTACCATCAGGCTAACTATGGTCAAGTGCAACTCAGTTTTAGTTAAAAAAAATATTTTTTTTGTTAGTTTAGTGCCTTTAACTTCGATTAATAGTTTACTGGTAGGAGACGATACGATTGGTGTTTAAATTGACATGATATGGGTCATTAAAAATATTATGAGCAAGACTTACAACATTATATAAAGACACCCAAAAGTTACACATGTTAAAGTAATGTTTTAAAATCAAATTGTTTTTGTTTAGTTAATAATATTTTTTTATAAAATGTGGGTTTTAAAATTAAATTTAATTGTATAATTTTTTTCTTTAGATATCATGTTAATAGAATGCTACTGTCACATACTACACTACCAACACTTTTTGCTGTAATAAAAAAAACGTGTTATTTGTTTGTAAGTATGTCACTTCTGACTAGTCCTGTACGTATAATTTTGGTTTTCCTACGTTGCTATTGTGTCGAAGTATTCACTTATAAAATGTGCTTCGGATGTTGTCTTCGAAAACTGGTGCATTTATCCTCGTTTAAAACTAAAAGTAATCCTACTACTTCATACTAACAATATGCGTTGACTAAACGTGTACAATGCAGGACACAGGTTTGTTTTTTTTTTTTCATTTCATTCATTTTGCTTTCTTTTACTTATTCAGCGGTACCAGTGTCTGCTTCTCATCCAGACGCACCCTGGTTCGAATACGGCCCTACACCAATCTTACGAGTTTGCTGATAAATCAATATTTTGAATGCATTATGCATCTCAGGCTGTAAATTATTGTTTTCTGGAGTTGTATATCCTCATTGCGAGTATAAGCGAGTGTGGCTTAGCGGTTCCAGTGTCTGCATTTCATCCATACGCACCCAGTTAATCCAGCCCGACACCAATGACTTGTATTTTGAAGTTATGTGTAGATTTGCACTCGCTTAGCGGTGAAAGAAAACGTCGTGAGGAAACCGACATGTTTGAGGACCACAATATCCAAAGACATGTATCTTCCGTGGAAGGACCAGGGCGCCCACCGCGATGTATCTGCCCAAGAGAACTCCCCTAACGAATTAATTCTACTAATTTTATTTATTTTATTTTTTATATTGTCGCTCACTTAAAGAATAGAAAGAGAAATGTATGGGATTGACATCGCGGCGACTGACATGCTACGTCACTCCCATACATTGGTATTTCTATTCCATAAGCGAGCGTCAGTGCGCTCACTAAAATACGCCTCTTGGGGGCAGGTGACTTTCACAGCTATCTCCTGCGGCTCAAGTACAATACTCACGGCCTTCGAACAGGTTGTTCTCGGTGTCAATATTGGTATACTCTAGCACTCGCTCCACGCTGGTGAGCTGCGCGAGGAACTCCACCAGCATGCGTGCTCCGTGCTGCAACATGGCCGTCAGAGTGTTACTCTGCGTCACTGCGAGGCCCACGCTGCCTACTGCTATCGCGTCGCCTGGGGAGGAAGGATAGCGTTAAGTTGTGATGTTGATGTTAGAGACATGCCTACTCTTCCTAGCCACACATTGTAACTGTGGCATATATACGAGACAGATACAAGATTTTTTTTTGTTCCGTCCGTACTTCCTCTGACAATGGATGTCAGAGACATTGTTAGACTAAACATATAGCTTGCGCAGTTTGCTTTGTTTATTCATCTGATCGGTAAATAATTCAACTTTTTTTAGTACGTTTTGATAATGTAAATAAATAGCAATATAGGTTTTTATATCTTGCATATACATACATTCCAACACTAAAACAATCACAAACAAAGAACCTCTCTCCAGCCAAGCGACGAACCATCTTATGGCTTATCAGGTTCACCACTTGACAAGATTCTTCAGCTGTCATGTACTAAAAATATGTTTCGTTTTCGTCTTTCAACTTTCGGTTCGATTAGCTATTTTCTATCATCTTTCATTTCATTGAACAAAAAGAAATGATTTTTTAGTCAAAATGCTAGTAAAATAATATACTTAACACAATAATCAATATTGGTTAATTTCTAAAATCACCGTATAGCCTTATTCAGGATAACTTTTAATTTTAAAAATAACTTTTCTGATTTAATCTATCTCGCCCTTGATATTACTTTTTCAACAATAAAAAGCCCCATGTACTCAACATATTTCATACATTTATACTACAGCCACATTACACTCACATTCCGAATCAAATTCCTCGTTATCACATGAGCGCACGCCTCTAACGTCCAGCCAAACAGAGCCCAGGAAGGTTCCTAATTTGTTATTTGAGCAGCTCGTTACAAAGGGCTCTGATTTCCCTAACAGTCTAACAATGCAATCACAAACGAACACGAGTAAGCGGATTTTGTTCGCAAAGGATACAATTGGAGATAACGATGTTTTTATTCGATACAGGTTTCACATCGTGAGTTTACGCGTTTAAAATGTTTTTCATAATAGTTAAATTAGTAAATTCATTTGTAACTTTTCATATTACGCCTTCGGTAAAAATCATAAGCCTAAGTAGTAACACAAAGTAGATATATTTTTTTACTTTCTGTTTTATTAACAATAAAAAAATAAACAATAAATATACACACTAAACCACAGAATGCATTGACTAAACTAACAAAGAGTTTGTACATTTAACCTAAATTTAAAACATCCACATGTGGTATGGGGCCAAGAACGCTGGCTGCATTCCCACGCTGGATTATTATAGAAATCCTTTAGATATGTATATTATATATTATACAACTAAACACAGAAATATCTATACCCGATTAATCATAACTCGTTGGTAAATAAACAGCTTTTACTTTACTTGTTGATAGATATTAAACTTCGTTATGTAATTTGGACTGATATTATTATTCACGGGTAATGAAAAACATGTTTGTTTTGAAAAAGTAGAGTGCATTATTTATTATGCGGACATAAAATACTTACCAAAATCAATGAAAATGAATACGAAGATGATGGTGGTGAGGTAGACGAGACACAGAGAGTCGAGGTAGAAGCCGAACAGGCTGCCTCCGGCCAGGAACCCGTTCCAAGCTGACGTGTGCAGATCCTGAAGGAATAACATAAACAATTGTCTATAGAATTTTATTTATTATTGTTTTTCTCAGTCGAGTTTTCTAGCATTGTGATAGTAAGTACAAGTACTTATGGTTTCCTATTATTTTTCATTTCTGCTCAACATGTAATTTCTAATTACTTTGGTATGTTGTTGTTGGCTAATTTAAATTCATATTTTGTATCAATAAAATGAAAATAAATAAATGAATTAATTGATTGATTGCATTGATTTTTTAATTTACTTCCAGTCGCTAATAAATCATAGTTCTCAATGTCTGCATATTATTTACTACACAATTTTTATGATAAGATGATTACAATCTCCCGATTATATGTTCTTCTTCTTCTTCTTATCGAACGAGAGTGGCCAACTCTGGTGTCGAGAGGTTTTTTCAAACCGCCCTAAGGGCCTCTGACATGGCTTAACGACTGCCGTACTAGACAAACAGCCGGGACCTACAATAAAATAATAATTTACCTACCTATTATATGTAAGAAGACGAATATAATGTAGGTATAATACCTAATGCACTTTTCTACTGCAGATACCTAAACCCGCTTTACCTATCACCTTATCCTATTGGATATAAAAATATAAGGTCCGTGAATTTAGCATATCATCACGAGATTCCAATTATTTTTATTTATTAAAAATGAAAAAAGTAAATTCCTAAGTAATTGGCGATATTTGGAGATAAGATATATCAAATAAATATTTAATATCCTTAACGACGATGGCAGATTAGACAATTTTTTTTTAATGCATTCATTCTAACAGACCTGATGAGTATCGAAATCTTCAATGAGTCGCTCCTGAGCCCCGCAGGACCTGATGGTGGCGATGCCGTTCAGAGAGGAGCTCACTATACCGAATACTGGACTTTTGGCTGTAGAAAGAAAAAATATATGCTGTGTTAGTAATTGGAATAGATATACTACTTTATTTATAAACAAATCAATGCTCATAAAGATGGGGGTGAATTCAATCACAAGGAAACGTTAACTAATTACAAGTGGTATTTAAAAAAGATTAAAAAGACTATTTATTTACTATTTATTATAACGTTGCTTAACATCAGGCAAGTTGTAGTCAAGCGTAAGCCTATATCATGTAAAAGAAAAAAGAAAGAAAGATTTCAGTGTCAGCAATTCATACTCATTCTAAAATTGCAATGATATCTATATTAAAAATACTTAATAATAGACTGTTAGTTGGTCTGCATTTTTCTCTATCTCAGTTACAATTTTTTTTTGCCCAACTAACGCTACTCTGCAACCAAACGAAAATATCAAAATATTACGACGGGAGAAGGAAATACAGCGACGTGTGCAAAAAATACGCGAGACAATTTTTAATCTCGATTTTTGCCAACATGTGTATTTATAAATAGCGTTTATTTGGTTTGAAGTGTCTCCACATTCCACCTTTCGGCATGAAAAAGATTGATTGAAAGTCTTAAATAACTAAACTTACATTTACTTTACATTCCGGATTATTCATATTAAGTGCACAAATACATAATTTACGATTTAATTACAAAACAACATAACATCACACCTTCATTAAAAAAAACTTAAAACAAATAAGCAAAAACTTACTTGTTCCCTCCAATCGTTTGACACTCTGCGCCGTCTTCAGATAAATCTTCACCATCCCGAAGAATATCAACAGCAGCACGGCAGAAGGTATCAGGGTCCAGTACAGAGCGATGGCGTTTAAGATCAAGATGGCGGCTAGAGTTCCGTAGATCTGCAGGACGTCCAGCAGAGTGCGCGGCAGGATCTCGTCTAGGGCCCCCATGTCTTTGGTGAAACGGTTAAGGATACGACCTGAAATTGTGTGATGCTTTTAAAATAAATTCATTGAAAAAAGAGACAGCTATGCTTCTTTAAAAAAATATCTCTCTCTCTATGTATTTTTCTCCATGACTGAGGGTCGTGACTCCCCCGCAGAACTCTTCTAACGAATTAATCGTTAGAGGAGTTCTTTTGGGCACATACATCGTGGTGGGCGCCCAGATCCTTCCACGGAAGAAACATGTCCTCGGATGTTATAGTCCTCAAACATGTCGTATAAAAAAATATAATAGAAAATTAAAAAAGGAAACCAATTTTTGTACGTTTTATTTAAATAATGTAAAGTTATCAAATCTTATTTAACGATGTTCAGTGTATTATATTAAACTACTTGTAGGTACCTAATGTAAGTTTATGTAGAAACAGTACAATAAACTTGCAAGTGATGCATTTTGCTAATTTAAGCGTGCATCATAATGGAAATAAATAAAAGATAAAAGAGCATCCCAGTCAAAATACTGGAAAACCGGCGAGCATGCGCTTGAATAAACCAAGAGCAAAAAATAAGCGCCAGTCTTTTTACATATAAATGTATTTGAGGGTCCCGTCAATATAAAATATTTTCTTAAAAACTGTATTTACTCTGTATTTACTGATATTGATAGTACAGGTACTATCATATGCAGTCACTCTGACGATCCCTCAAAGTGCTCGGAACTACTAAATTATGAAAGAAACTATAATAAAACTAAACTTAATATCCTATCCTTAAATATAAGAAGTATACAAAAAAATATGGACGAATTAATACTGTTTCTTAGTAATTGCGATATACACGTAGATATTATGGTTTTGAGTGAATGTTGGACTAGAAACTACACACCACCACCACTACAAAACTATAATATGTATTTATCAAAAACCCACTACAACCAGAACGATGGTGTGGTCGTATACGCAAGAAGTCACCTTATCATTAATGTTTCTGAGCCTGTAATGGATCAAGGCAATTGTTTATTAGTTGAAATAAATAACACTCACTCAATAATATGTTCTTATCGTCCCTATTGTTTTGCTAACCCTAAAAGATATCTTATTTCCCTAGACAACATTTTACAGAGCTTAAAAATAAAATCTAACGTTATTCTTACTGGGGACATTAATATAAACATCTTACCCGGAGACAACAGTAAAAATGCATGTAACTACCTAAACCTAATGGCAGCACATGGTCTTGTACAAGCAGTGAATCGACCCACAAGACACAAAACTTGCTTAGACCATTTCATGGTTAAAACAAATAGATTATTTCAGACAATAGTTTTTAATAGTGTGACTGACCATTCACCAATACTTTTATCTTTAGATACCTTACCATTGACAAAAAACTTACCAAAGCACTTTAAAACGGTTACAAACGTTGACGCTGTCAAGGAATCGCTTGCTCTACAAAACTGGCATGAATACTACTCTAAAGATAATGTTAATGACGCGGCAACTTACCTCATAAATACTGTCCAAAATATTATAGAAAATAATAGTACCCTAAAGAAAATCCCTAACAAATATAAACCCCTAAAACCTTGGATAAATACCGGCCTGATCAAATGTATTCGCAGAAGGAATCGTATGCAAAAGCTTTGCAGGCTTTTCCCTAACAATATAGAACTACAGACTAAGTTTAAAAAATACAGGAACATATGTAACAACCTAATTAAAACACAAAAACATACTTACTACAGAGAACAACTACAATCATCTAAAGGAAACTTAAAAGCTACATGGAAAATAATAAAAGATGTCTCCCACTATTCTGCACCTAAACTATCATCTAATCAACTACTTAACATTAATAACGACCCCGTCTCTTCACTAAACCTAGTTAACAATTACTTTACATCTATTGGAAAAGACCTAGCCACCCTAACCTTAAACAAACTAAATAAAACAGACACTGAACTTGCTTACCAAATTACCAAGTGTAACACGAATGGACCAATAGGATCACTTTCACTTTTTTTGACCGACGCAAAAGAAGTTGCAACCATCATCGGACGACTTAAAACCCAGAGTGCACCCGGACACGACAAAATTACTACCTCAATATTAAAAGCATGTTTACCTTTCCTATCTGAACCTATAGCACACCTGTGTAATCTAAGCTTCACCACGGGCATTTTTCCTTGCATTTTTAAGAGAGCCATAGTTACACCAATATTTAAAACAGGTAACAAACAATCGCCATCAAACTATAGGCCAATATCACTTTTACCTGTACTATCTAAAGTTATGGAAAAAATTGTGAACAAGCGACTGATGTCTTATTTAGAAAAAAACGAACTTTTGGCCCCAAATCAGTATGGATTTCGCAGTATGAAGTCCACAGACGATGCAGTGCTTAAACTCTCCTCCCTCGTCACCTCTTATCTTGATAACGGTAAAAAATGTGTTGGCGTCTTTTTAGATCTTCAAAAAGCGTTCGATACCGTATCAATTCCTATTCTTCTCGCTCGTCTAAATAATATCGGTGTCCGTGGTGTAGTTTATGATTGGTTTGCAGACTACCTAAATAATCGAAATCAACAAGTTCGAATCGAAAATCATTCTAGTGACAGTGCTTCTTGTAGCTATGGAGTTCCTCAGGGTTCTACATTGGGACCGACCTTATTCCTCATATATATCAACGAGTTATGCACCTACAAATCTATCGCTGCTGATATTATAACGTTCGCGGATGATACTGTTCTTTTGTTCCATGATCGTTCTTGGGATCAGGTATTTAAGAAAGCAGAGGAAGGTCTGTCGCACATTATTACATGGCTAGAAAACAATTTACTCACCATAAATGCTTCTAAAACCATGTACATGTCATTTAGCAAAACAAATGCGTCCAGACCACCACGTTCTGCAACCATAAAGGCACATGCCTATCCATGTAGTAAAATATTACCAAATAGTAATTGTAACTGTAACACTCTAGCCATGGTAAACAGTATAAAATACCTAGGCGTTATTGTAGATGACAAGTTAAAATGGGGCCCACATATAGATACTATGACAAAAAGAACAAGAAAGCTTATCCACATATTTAAAACGCTAAGATATATAGCTGACGAAAAGCTCTTAATACAAACATACAAAGCACTAGCTGAATGCGCGTTAAACTATTGTATCAGTTCATGGGGCGGTGCTGGAAAAACTTACTTTATCACCATAGAGAGAGCCCAACGTGCATTACTTAAGGTAACTTTTAAACTACCATTCTTATACAGCACCAAAGACTTATATGATAGATGTAAAGTGATGACTGTTCGAAAACTCTTTATACAGCAATGTATTAAGAGATACCATAAAAGCACTGTTCCAATTCTTAATGAAGAGAACCTACCCAAACCGATACAAAGACGTCCCCCAAAATGTCCAGTGCCTAGATATAATAGCGATGTTGCTTGGAGACATTACTCGCATCTTGCTCCAATATTTTATAATGCATTTAATACTTATTTTAACACAACTAAGCTGAATCAACATAAATTAAAAACAAATCTTAATGAATGGTTATCAAAAATGAGCTATGAAGAAATTGAATTATTACTTGTCAAACCTGACAAATAGCAGGTACACAAAACACAAGAACTTCATTATTTTTAAATAACACAAACACCCAAGTAGCAGAAATACCCAGAATACACACACACTCATAAACACTCTCTCTCTCCCTCTCTCACTTACACACACACCGCACACACACACACACACACCACACACACACACACCACTCACACACCACACACACACACACACACACAAACACACACACACACACACACACAAATCCAAATGCAAATACACACAGCAGGACCAACATGTACATATATACAGGTAAAAATTATATATTCTTCTATTATTATTATCTTATGATGTCCATAGTTTTAGCTTTATTTACTTTTAATTGTATTTGTTAACCATCCAAACCACTTGGAAGAACCTGTCTTTTGCAACACAGTTCCAACTAAAGCAAAAGACAGAATCATGTAAATTATACAATAAGGTTGCTCAAATAAAAATTTACTTTACTTTACTTTACTTTACTCCTTCTTTTTCATATCATTATTTTTACACACGGCTTAACTATTCAACGATTGATTAATTTTGAAGAAATAACAGCACATTACAAGTTTTAATCTGTAAATTTTCACTCGCTTCACTGTGAAGGAAAACAATCACAAAACCGACATGTTTGAGGACCACAATATCCGAGGACATGTCTTCCGTGGAAGGACCTGGGTGGCCACCACGATGAAACTGCCCAAGAGAACTCCCCTAAAGAATTAATTTTGCGGGGGAGTGACGACCCTCAGCCATGACTCGTCGTGTCGTGTGCGGGGGGTCGTGACTCCCCCGCAGAATTAAATCATTAGGAAAGTTCATTTACACCGTACTTCTGACATTATAACATACATAATATGTCCAAACATGACAATTATCAGATTTTTTCCTACCTGAACTTCTGAGCACAGACCCCTAAAAACGGAAAATACAGAAGGTCAATTGCTTTTAATTCAGCAAGTCGGCCAGATGTTTTTACGCGCCGGAATGGCCGTATTACCCGGGAATATGTTTTTATGCGACCGGCCGTCAGTCGGATGTAATATTGCCCCAGACGTACCTGAGGCGGCCATTTTGTTTTCGCATTGTTTTCCGCCGCTTCACGTTTGTTATTTGTTATCATCGTTTGTTGGGTCCTTGACACATTTAAGGGTGGGATTGTTATTATTTACTGCCACGTGGAAATGTTTTTGAATGCATTTTTGTGTAGCTACCCAAATTTGGGGTAATTTGGTCACCCTTTGACAGAATAGGATTTGTTTAGGTACCATAAAAAATGATATATAATAATCTCTCTGGACCTTTTTTACGGTATGGTAGTTATATACTTCCAAGTCCTATTCTATCTATAAACCATTTTTTTTTGTAATAACAATAGAAGTTTCTTGTATTTTTGTTTGTTTGTATCTTGTATGTTGTATAAATTATGGCATGTTTGTATAAAAAAATAATTAATAACAGAGAAATGCGTATGTATTACCTGAAGAACTAGTATCGAAGAACTTCATGATGCCCTTGATCATGGTAGAAAACATGGAGTTGTGGAGTTTCCTGGACGGAGACACACAGAGCGAAGCGAACGGGGATGATTCGTATGTTTGTGATCAGCACGATAAGAAAATTGTGTTTGTATTTGTTTGCGTGTGTGTGAGCTTATGTTCAATGTTCAATGTTATGGAGTGTATTACCTGAAGAACTGGTATCGAAGAACCTCATGATGCCCTTAATCATGGTGGAGAACATGGAGTTGTGGAGTTTCCTGGACGCAGAGACACAGAGCGAGGCGAACGGGATGACTCTTATGTTTGTGATCAGCACGCAGAATATCACGATCCCGCCGTGGATGAGAAGGTACTGGCCAGTTGTGAATAGACCCACTTGAGTGTCCAGGCCCGTTTCTGTGAAAAAAAAAATTTGTATCTTCTTCTCATTGGATGAAAGTGGCCAACTCTAGTGTCAAGAGTTTATCAAGTCGCCCTAAGGGCCTCTGACGTGGCTTAACGACTGCCGAACTAGACAAACAGCCGGGACCTATAATTTAACGTGTCATCCGACCCACGGAAGCGCCCAAAATGGAAATTATTATTTTGTTTAAACATAATAAAATAAAGTTGCTGAGAAGCAGCGAAGACAATTTGGATAATTTTGATTTCGGAAACGAAGATAGTCATATTTTGGAGCAAAACTAAATATGGATGCAATAAAGATAAGATATTATATACAACTGTTTTTTATTGAAAAGTATAACATGGAACTTGCATACAAATGTAAGGTCTATTAAATATGTATATATTATATATATATATATATATACACAATATACATATAATATAATAGATGCACTTACCCATTTCAGCCCCACCTAAGCTTGCTTCGTATGATGCCATTTGGTTGGACCTTGAACAAAAAATCTCGTTTTACGCCAGTTAGCTAAAACTAAAAAAAAACTATACGTATGTGCTGGACTGATCCGCCACAGTAGAGAAGACCTTTCACAAGGCCATTTACAGACAAGTTAATACAAAGAAGTAATTTTTGTTAACGTGGCCTTTACAGAGTCCAAACGGACTGGCCTGTTAGCTTAGTTGGTAGTGGCTCTGCCTTCTAATCTATAGGTCGCGGGTTCGATTGCCGCATGACACAAGTATTTATGTACCTACTTTAAAAAAAATATAATTACTTGTGTTGAGTCTGGTCGTTTGTATGTATAATAAGTATGTATTTACAAAAGAAAAGTATATTAAGTATTATATCCGTTATCTAGTACGACCCACGACACAAGCGTTTGCTTAGTGTGGGGCTAGATGGCGCTGTGTGCAATGTCCCGGAATATTTATTTATTTATTTTAAATTAGTTTTAGTAACTACGGGTTAAGACTGAAATATTTTTTTTTTAGACGTAGGTACAAAAACAGTAAGTTAAGTAGAGTATCTCACCAGTAGCTGACCCAGTAGTCGGCTCCTGCTGCGGAGGTGGTGGCCAGCACCACCAGCCCCAAGGTGAACAGCAGGAACCAGGCGCTGCCTCCGGCACGGAAGTAGGCTGATATCACCTGAATACAAATAAATTGTTTGTCTTATTAAAGATAAAGATAACTTTATTCATCAAAACAAACTTTATAGTCAAACGTAAGCCTATTTAATGTAAAAAAAAACTTAGATTCTTATATAATTTTGTTCGCTACACTCCACACTAGGATGTAATGTACCTGTATTGTGGAGTGTAGGCTCTTCCACAGAGTTATACATAGATTTACATAGTTAAGTCATAATACAATCAGTTTTACGTGTGTTTATCACTGGTAGGCGCCAAGAAAGAGATAATTGTTGGTAGCCAAAAAAACAGCGTCTGAAGTTGAAATTCCGTTATTTTTATTCGGGCGGTACACTAGGGAAAAGCCACGGAACGACAAATCAAGTCACTGTAGCCATAGCGTAAGCTATAGGAACTTTCGGACCGACAACCGATTTACTAAACTGGTATTTTTAAGTTATAAATTATAAGTAGCGCCCGTAGCTTAGCTAGCGGAGGCAATCGCATGCGATTACCAAAGTTAAGCAAAGGTCGACGAAGTCAGTTCTTGAATGGGTGACCGAAAAGTGGCATTCCATTTTGGGCGCTTCCATGGGTCGGAGGACACGTTAAATTATACGTCCCGGCTGTGAGGCTAGTACGGCAGTCGTTAAGCCATGTCAGAGGTATAAATAAATAAAACCGAATTTCTATAAAATTTGATATTGATCCCAGATTGACGGATAGACTACTTTTATCCCGGATTAACGCGGGTAACGTCGCGGGGCGAGTCAATCATACCACAGAATACATAATACAACCCATACCTCCCACCGCAGGTTCCCCGAGGCTCGTTCCTCGTCAGCCATCTTCTGCGCCTCGAACTCCTGCGGCTCCTCCCCCTCGTTTATACTCGACTGGACCCGCAGCAGCTGCGGACGGCCTTCCTTCTCTTCTGTGCTCTGGAATTGAATGTGTTCAGTTAGTATTTCTATACACTTGGTATTATGTATGTAAACTCAGTAACATAATATTGTTACTACTTATTATATGACAAATCTACACATATAGATCACAACCACCAAAACAAAATAACGCTATCAATATAAAAACATTCTATTTTAAGAAAAAAAATAAGTTTAAAATCAAAAATAATATATTCAGTTAAAAGTTTTAAGTAGGTAAATATTTGTTTAAAGCTGCTCACAACAACTTTAAGTAATAGAACGAGTGTCTTACCTTAGTTCTAACCACAGTCTAAATAACAGTTAGGTGGTATAGTTTAACCCAAAGAAAAAGCATACCAGATGCAGTCCTTTCAAATTTGTATTAAACTTAGACTGTAAACAAACTGTCATTGAAATGAAAATTCATAGATTTCAAAATAAGAAGGTAACACACAAGTTAATATTTAGTTTTCTGTGTGAAAACCGGATTGGTTCCTTCATGCAAATCTATTAAGAATTACTAAGGTAATCGTTAATTTTACAACAAATTTGAGACACAGTATAAGCTATAGTTTATACAGTTCTGTAATCTGTACCTTTAAACTATGTCTTTACCGATACGATAGCTCCTTAGCGGACACATATTACAGAATACGTTACAGTTACTGTACCTTCGTAGCGGACACATCACAGAATACATCACAGTCACAATACCTTCGTAGCAGACAACCCACAGAATATATGCCAGTTAGTAAAGCTCAAAGTAGAAAGCAATTACATTTTGATCCAAAGTACATGACCCGTAGAGATTGTACTGAAATTGCCTGCACTGGACAAGCGGTATTATGTGCCTTTGATGTCTTTGAACTCGCTCTGACTGTATTCTCGGAGGATTTTTATAGTAAATTAGGTAGCCCGCGGTTTCGCTCGCATTATTTCAGGATAACAAGTACGCTTCTAAGACCTCATACTACCTACATACCAAAAATCATGATGATTCATTCAGCCGTTTTTGCGTGCTGAGCGTTTAAATAAACAGATAAGCAGACAAAAATTATAAAAACTGCTGAAACGTGATTTATTACCGATTTAAAGTATCCAAGCATTTATTTTTCTAATATCTTCTTTTTTTAGATTTTGACCCTCTTCAGCTTTATTATATGTATAAATACTGAATATATTTTAGTGTGCTTCTGTATTTGACATCAAAATGATTAAAATGCTATTGTACATAGATAGTGTAGAAATTGCTTTAAAACTAATATTGTAGCATTTATGATCAAGTTTCGTTATATGTTTAATGACAGAATTTCTAATATAACTAAGCAATAATGCTGTCTAATGTGCAGCATACCAATATATTTAAGTCTATTTCCTTAAAAAAAGTAATATCAGTGTCTTATGGCGTAAAGTAATATTATATTCTATCCTATACATTAAACATCTCTGAGGACTTACAAGCGGTTCGAAATCCTCGAAGCCAGAGTTTGTCAGTTTGATTTTTCATACTCTCATTGACTCGTATTTCGTCATGACTGAGGGTCATGACTCCCCTGCAGAATTAATTCGTTAAGGAAGTTCTCTTGGGCAGGTACATAGTGGTGGGCGCCCAGGTCCTTCCACGGAAAACACATGTCCTCGGATATTGTGGTCCACAAACATGTCGGTTTCCTCAAGATGTTTTCCTTCACCGTTAAGTGCAAGTCATTGGTGTAGGGCCGGATTCGAACCAGGGTGCGTCTGGATGAAGAGCAGACACTGGAACCGCTGAGCCAGACTCGCTTATTATTATATTTCTCATACAAAACACAGAAAAGCCTACCAGATATGAATACAACTGACCTTAGCACTCAAGCTGTCTCCGTCCTTGTCTTTCTCCAGCATGGTGGTGAATTTCCCAGACGCAGCCAGCTCGTCGAAAGAACCCACGTTTTCAATGCGACCCTGGAGATAACAGATTAAGATAGTTAGCGGTGGTTTAAATTGATTATATTAATCTACATAAATATATAAAACTCAAAGGTGACTGACTGACTGACATAGTGATCTATCAACGCACAGCCCAAACCACTGGACGGATCGGGCTGAAATTTGGCATGCAGGTAGATTTAAGCAAAATTTATTTATTTTTATTTAAGGCAGATTTATTTGCAGTTTTTTTTTGAGAAATTAAATTCTTCACATACTTTATTTAGATTCGTAGTTTTAGAACTAAGCTCATAACCATACCTCATTCATAACAATGATATAATCGGCCGCCTTGAGGAAATGCACTTGATGTGTGACTAGTATTCTTGTCTTGCCCTTCAAGTGCCCGTTGATGCAGCCTTCGAAGAGCAGTCGACCCACGTTGGCGTCTACTGCGGACAGCGGGTCGTCTAGAAGATATATGTCCGCCTGGAAATGGAAACATTTTTGTAAATGTTACGTCATATAGTTGTATCGACTTAAAAAACTCAGGCCAGTTTGGAAACTACTAACACCATACTTAAATTAACGAAACAGGGACGAACATCAACAAACCAACTAACTTAACTTTGCTTAACATTAGGAAAAAAATAGGATGAAGAATGAATCTCATTTTGATCATATTCCAATTAAGTTGACTAACTTGAAAAGAAAGTGTTGTGATGTAAGTGACCGCGTCCATCGCTTCCAAGCCTCAGCTCGGCCCACCGGCCCGCCCGGTAGCGTCCATGTTCAGCTCGCCCGGCGGCCGCGCGTGTTCCATTTTTTACGTTTATATTGCACTGTATTTCACCCAAATCACATTGAAAAAACACTTTGTGGGTGTACCTTAACACTTTAACCACACATTTAACACTATTTCACGGGTTTATCACGACTAATACAATTTAAAACGCTGTCACCATGTTGTGATGTAAGTGAAACACGTAAGTGCAGACAACAAACTGATTTACGTATTAACTACCTACCACTACAGAAAGAAAAAAAACAGGTTTGGGTCAAAATTTGTGGTAAATGATAATGCTGTTTTAAGACGACTCAGTGACGAATTATAAATCTGCCGGCGCGGGGGCCGAATTTCGCTGAAAATCTACTCATTCCGAAGAGCGTAGGCGACAAAAATGTTTTAGTCGTTTATTTTAAAAACTACAAATTTGTTTCAAATAATCTATTTAAAAATAAATGTGCTTGTGTTAATTAACATAATGTGGTTTTTTTTTACGCTCTAATCCATAACCAAAGCCGACAAAATCAATATCCCCGACTTTATAGAGATCTTTTTAATTGATCAAAAAGATCTCTATAAAATCGGGGATATTGATTTTGTGTAACACAAATCGGCCATTGGCTATTCGCAAAATATAGTCATAGAAATGATGAATCTTGACCATTAAATTTTAGTTTAGTTGCTTATGTCCATGTTGAGTAAAATACGTAACCTTGCAACCAAATTTTCAGGGCGTCTTCTTAACTATAAAATAATAAATAATAATAAATATTCCGGGACATTGCACACAGCGCCATCTAGCCCCACACTAAGCAAACGCTTGTGTCGTGGGTACTAGACAACGGAAATAATACTTATATACTTTTCTTTTGTAAATACATACTTATTATACATACAAACGACCAGACTCAACACAAAAAAATTTGTTGCCTGTAAAGTCGGTATACGGGCGAAAGTTTTACGTGACAACGACTTTGAGTGGTAAAATAATTTTAATGTGAATATTCATTCGTATAGTAGGAAGAAGGATGAAATAATAGTAACAATTTAAAACATTTATTTATACAAAGAATTATATTTAAAACATTAATTTATACAAAGAATCTCGCACTGAATTTCATATTATATTTATTATTCTGTCTCTCTCGCTCTTAGGCGGGCTAACTGTGCTCGAGTGGAAGGGACGCGTGCCTTTCACTTTTTATGTCTGTCTCTCTCGCTCTTAGGCGGGCTAACCATGCCCGAGTGGAAGGGACGCGTGCCTCTCACTCGCTCTCATTGTGAGCGCATAACGTGAGCGGAGCGTAACGCAGTTTCTTGAAGTGTCACCCGGCAAACCAATTTATAAGACGTTGTCACGTCAATAATTATAAATTTTAAAATGCATAAATACTTGTGTCACCCGGGAATCGAACCCGCAACCCCTAGATCAGAAGGCAGAGCCACTACCAACTAAGCTAACAGGCCAGTCAAACTAATATGCAATTATAGAATCTTTAAAAATAACCTTCATGAAAACTAGGTACCTAGAATAAAGTATAAAAGAGTAAAGTATGCGAACGATAAAATCGCAGAGGCGCTTGTGATTGTGTACCGGAGCCGAGCATTTTAATGAGCGGAGCTTTCAGTCGGCCATTTTGTATTCATATTTAACTGCATATTTTGAATGTTTGAAGTAAACGACATCACACGTAATATACTACGTCTTATTATAGGGGTAAAACGTGATATACTTACCTACTTATGTTTCTATATCAAAACATTATGTTTTATGGAAAAGCGAATGTGAGAAATGTTTAGGCCAGCATACTTCTACACATTCATGATTACATACACGTACATTTAAATCATTTTCAAACTGTTTTCTATGGATTTCATTTGAATATGAAAAAAAAAATATCACACACACATACAAAGGTGGAATTTCCAACATTTTATCGAAAAGAAAGCAATAAATCTATCTTCTATCTACTCAAAGGTGACTGACTGACTGACATAGTGATCTATCAACGCACAGCCCAAACCACAGGACGGATCAGGCTGAAATTTGGCATGCAGATTTTAAGGATTTTTGGAAATGCCACTTTTAACGGGGTGAAATAGGGGATGCTAGTTTTACTTCTTAACGCGAGCGTAGCAGCGAGCACCAACTAGTACATAATATACTGCAACATGCTGTTAATATGCTTATCGTCTGGTGGTTAATACATACTTAATATACTGTATGCAACTTGTCTTTACTGCGCTTATATTAACTAGCCCCTAGAGACTATGAGTTAGTACCGTACTTAGTGCAGTAAAACAGTAAATTATCTGCTAAGTACTTGTAGCAATTGATAGCGACTACTAGTCCCTACAGGCACCTTATTGGCCAGTCTTTGCCAGAAACTTTCGTCTATTTGCTTGGCAAATACTGGCCAAGTCTTTAATGGAATGTCTTGGTCTGAACATTTTATATTTGTAAGAAAATTGCCTAAAGAATCCAGGCTTCTTAAAAAAATTAAGTCAATTTAAACTTTAAGTACTTATATGTGTTTTTTTCAGTTTGATAAACTTTGAATTTGAGTTTATGTTTGTCCACGGATTTCTTGGAAACTGTGAGCTATTTGGATGACTATGATTATTTAGCAAGCCATTAGAAATATGTACATACATATGTTTACATATGTTTTTTTTTTAACATATGTTTCAACTCAAGGAACAGTAGGTACAAGTTTTGTAAATATAAATAGTTTTTGTGAGATACGAGCATCTACGTATTTCTGCAAGGGACATAACATAACTAGTATATTAAAATGCTGTACACCCTGTAGACGGGGATTTATGAAGATTTCACCCTCGAAGAAAAAACAAGTATATTAAAAGCCATGCGCGGTGATAGGAATGGTGCTAAGAAAAGATGTCGGTTTATTATTCAAATTAATATGAAATGAGATAAAGGCGTCCGTGCATTACGGAAGGAATATGTGTGGGAATTAAATAAATATATAAATATTCCGGAACATTGCACACAGCGCCATCTAGCCCCACATTAAGCAAACGTTTGTGTCGCGGGTACTAGATAACGGATATAATACATACTCTTATTTTGTAAATAGTTTAAGTCAACACAAGTAATTATAGATTTTAGAATATTATAGAGTAATTAAAATTCATAATTACTTGTGTCATGCCGGAATCGAACCCGCAATTAAGAGAACTCTGTTGTGTACTTTTCAAATAGTTACTAGTATTACTTACATCTTTATACACGGCTCTGGCGAGGTTGATCCTGGCACGCTGTCCCCCAGACAGTGACACTCCTCTCTCTCCGACCAGGGTCTGGTCTCCATACGGGAACTGCTTGAAGTCTCTGTCTAATGTACATACGCGGCAAACCTGGAAATAATAACAAGTATAAAAAAACATGTCTTAGAAGTTATCTAGATGTAGGTACTTTCTTAAAAAAAAACAATTCGTAATTCAATGTTTCTTGACACAGAAAGAGTGACCAGTGTACTTTGTGAGCCTACTGTATAGAATATTACAATCATCGCGAAATTTGTAAAATTAAGCAAAGTCACTGAAATGGAGACAACATTATTTTTCAATTTTGTGTGCTTTTCTTCTTTGAATGATCCGTTATATTGCAGGTCTAGAACTAAGTGCCATCTAAATCGAAACTACACGCGAAATAATGATAAAAGAACACGAACACAAAGTTTGGTTTAAAAACTGCCAACTTTAGATTAACTTTTCTTTTATTCTAAAAATGTAGGCTGATTTTTGAACATCTTCAACCCAGCTACCACATCATCAAAATAACAGCTAAAAATTACGTACACGTTTATATTTCTCTGCATCATAGGGTACTCCAAACAGTATGTTCTCCCGGACCATGCTTGGGAAAGGCCACGACTCTTAGCAGGCGTACGACTTCCTGCCACACACAGAGACTAGGCCGTGAGTACAAGGTAGCTTTGCACTTCCAGTGGTCAAATAATACGTGAAATTGTAGGTATTAACTTGCCACAGCCCATTAGTCGACTGAACATGTATTTGAATCTAGTGGTTTAAAACTCTTAGCTCCAGCAAGGTTTCTCTGAACTTCTGATAGTTTTCACTAGACGAATGGAACGCTAATCAAATAATCCCCTCAGCTTCTATGATTGGAAGGTCACAGTCATTGTTAACAATATGCCTAGAATATACGTCTTTGATAGGCATTTCATTTTGACCCAAAAGCTTTCCAAATGTATGAAACACCCGGCAGTAGTGATTAGTTCTATAATATACATACACGTTTATATTTCTCCGCATCATAGGGCACTCCAAACAGTATGTTCTCGCGGACCGTGCTGGGGAAGAGCCAGGACTCCTGGCACGCGTACGACATCCTGCCATACACGGACACCGTGCCGCCCATTGACGGCAGCTCGTTGAGGAGTAGCTGCAGGATTGAAGACTGGAACAAACGAGCACAAGTCAAATTTCATTTACAATTTAAAGTATACCCGATTTTTTTTTCCTAATATCTTCTATGTTCAGATTTATGACCCTCTTCAGCTTTATTCTTCTTCTCATAAAATGAGAGTGGCCAACTCTGGTATCGAGAGTTTATAAAACCGCCCTGAAGGCCTCTGACATGGCCTTATCCGACCCACAAAAGCGCCCAAAATGGAATGCCACTTTTTGATTTATTATATGTATAGACATGTGGACGCCCGCGGCTTCGCTCGCATTATTTCAGGATAAAAAGTAGCCTATGACACTCATAAGACTTCATATTACCACCATACCAAAAATCATGATGACCCGTTCAGCCGTTTTTGCGTGATGAGCGTTTAAATAAACAGACAAATATAATAAAGCATTTAGACTAGAATCGTCCTTAAATCTAATGTAATAAACCAAAGTCTGACTTAACTAAAATCACAATCTTATAAATATCAGCTTGCGATTTGTTTGCACGAAAAGCTCACATTATTACTAATCCAATGTTTAGCTACATCGCAGACCTACAAATTGATTTACTCTCCGCTTCATTCGCAATTGATGTACATACATACCTATACTACGTATAAACGCTATAACAGTCCGTACAACATAACTTTACGCGCGACTGGCAGCAACACTTATGCCAAGAATTGACCTCTGAACATTTTTAGTTCCAATTTTATCCACGCGCAGAGTTATCTTGCTTGAACTCTACTATAACTATTTTCCCTACTCCTGCACCCCGCACCCCGCACCCCAGCTTTTAAAAAGAATTTTCAATTTTACACAGTAATATCTCGTATTTATACATCTATCTATCTATACATATAATCTATGCTTATATAATAAAGCTGAAGAGTTTGTTTGTTTGTATGTTTGTTTGCTTGAACGCGCTAATCTCAGGAACTACTGGCGCGAATTGAAAAATTATTTTTGTGTTGAATAGACTATTTATCAAGGAAGGCTTTAGGCTTTATAAAATCACGCTGCAACTTATAGGAGCGAAGAAACAATGGAAAATGTGGAAAAACGGGGAAAATTGTTCATCTTTGAGGGCTTCCGTTGCGTGTGCTGCGAAAACGGTTCAAAATTCAAACAATTAATGCCCAAAATAACTATTCCACGCGGACAAAGTCGCGGGCACAGCTAGTATTTAATAAAGTTAAAGAGGGTCAAAATCTGTCCATACAAGAAGGTATTCGAGAAACGTGTTTGAGTATACTTGAGTGAGTATACTTTAAATCGCAAACAGAACACGTTTCCGTTTTTGGAATATTTGTCTGTTTATCTCTTTATTTAAACGTACATCACGCAAAAGCGGTGGAACTAATTACATATCATGAATTTAGAATTTATTTATTTCTTACCTTAAAGATAACTTAATTAACAGAGTTTTAAATTTTTAGATGATTGTATGGTATGTAGGTAGTATGAGGTCCTGGGAGTGACAAAAATTACTTTTGTTCCTGAAATAATGCGAGCGAAGCCGCAGGCATGTATTAGTAATAAGCACGAAACTATCTCATGTATGACTTTAAAAAAAAATATGTTAAACAAACTTATGAGTGTTGTTTATATTGTTAATTCTACCAGTTACGTCTAAAATGTAAATCACGTGAAATATGATCATCTTTTTTTTAACACGTAATAGACTTACGTTTGACTATAGCCTGCCTGATGTTAAGCACCACTATAGTCTAAGATATAGCACGCTGCCTAGAAGAAACCTATTTACTCTAGATTTAGGGTTATAATTATCTGGGAACAGGGCTCCATCATTATATTATATATGTAACTTGACAAAATGCTGGCCTTTTTCTGGCTCAACGTATCAGCATTGCCATCCAGCGTGGTAATGCGGCCAGTATGCTGGGCACGCTGCCCTCTGGTAGTGGGCTGGAGCACTTAAATTATCTTTAGGCTTTTCTAAAGATTTTCTAAGTGCCTTTATTTGTAGTAGTTAGAAGTAGTATGTTTAGTTTTTCTTCCCTTGTTTTTATATTTTATTATTGTAACTTGGATTGTGCTTAAATAATTTGAACCAAAATCCCCTCATTTTAATCTATCCAAGTACTTCCGCCAATGTTAACTCGACATCAATCATGAAATAGCTGAATCACCTATCTCTATATCCTCGATAATTCAATGCTATTATCTATCATTTTGGCATTACAATGTGTAATGTAACGTGTTAGGTAACAATATCTTGTAATATTACGTATTTCTACATTTGTTTCATGAAAACTTTAAATCTATCTATCTATCTTCGTTAACTTTTTGTCCGTTTATCTGTTTGTCTGTTTACTTGAACGCTCATAATGCAAAAACGGCTAAACAGATCATCATAGTTTTTGGTGTGATGGTAGATTGAGGTCTTATTTATTTACTAGTGGGTGCTCGCGGCTTCGCTCGCATTAAAAAGTAAAACTTGCATCCCCTATTTCACCTCCTTAAAAGTGGCATTTCCAAAAATCCTTTCTAAGCGGACGCCTACGTCATAACATCTACCTTCATTCCAAATTTCAGCCCGATCCGTCCAGTGGTTTGGGCTGTGCGTTGATAGATAACTATATCAGTCAGTCAGTCAATCAGTCAGTCAGTCACCTTTGAGTTTTATATATTTAGATTTACTAGCTGACCCGGCAAACTCTGTTCCGCCTTAGAGGCAATAAATAAGCAGATATTGGATTTTATTCAATTCAATTTAAAAAAAACGGAATAAAAGTATGTACCCTATATCCGTCTCCTGGTTCTAAGCTACCTCCCCACCTATTTCCAGCTAAATCCGTTCAGCCATTCTTGAGTTATAAATGGTGTAACTAACACCACTTTCTTTTATATAAAAAAAGTGGTATTCATTCATTTTCTTACATGTTACACGCACACAATAACTATTGAGTTGAAAACCTCCTATTTTAAAATCAGTTAAAATTTAGAACACGCAAAAGGTTTGCAATATCCCGTTTGCCTTTGATCTCGTAGTTAAAATACCCGGCACATAGCGTAGAGAGATACCGATGGATGCATCCAAGTAGGTATTTCTTTACACAGAACGAAATATGCACCAGTGCCAAGAAATTCAGGTCAGATCGAAAAAAGTATTTTACTTGGCTAACTATAATAGTAATTTTAACTATAATGGTTTGCTTTGAACTACTTTTCTTTTGGACTATTGTTATACAAATTACTTGCTGTATGTAAACAGCCTAGTCATATGTCATAGAATATAATCTTAAAAATATATACTTCTTCTGCCTTATTACAAAACGTGGTTTAAATATTAGTCTAGAACTTTCAAAATAAAAAGTCGGCTCTTGTTGTTCAAACATCACATGCAAACAATCAAAATGCCAACTTCAAATTGGAACGTTAATTATTATTGGCAACATTTTAGCAGTTTAATTATTATAACAGAAGACAGAAAATTTTCGATCAACAAAAACGCAGACTAATAGTTAAAACACGTTTTATAACAAGGCCCATTGACATTTAATTTAATTAATTATTTGACTTGTTATCATGAGTGTAATTCGTGTCTACATACGGTTTTTTTTTTTTTTTTTTTTTACATGATATAGGCTTACGCTTGACTACAACTTGCCTGATGGTAAGCAACGTTATAGTCTACGATGTAGCGCGAATATGAATAAATAAATTTAATTTAAAATACAATTTTAATTTGCAAATACAAAGTTCTGTTGAAACAATATATATTTTGTTAGAAAAGAAGATGTGATTGTTGGGCTGTCTGTTGGAAAACAAAACATGTTTTGTTATATTAAGTATTGTGATTTTTTGTGTATCGTAATAAACGGGTAACAGCAGGAGCGGTTGGACCTTCCTTATAACTAAATAATTATTTCAGACAAAGATATTTTAGGTGCAATAACCGGCTAGCACTTACGTCACTAATTATGTCGAAAATTAGCTCGATATGTTTTGGAACACTGCAGGTCACATCATCAGGAGGACGAGTCAGCACGCGCGTCCCGGGTGGCCGCCCCATCCAGACTCTTTCGTCTTTCCGACATAATTATTGACGTAAGTGCTATCTGGTTATTACAACTAAATTAAATCATGTCTTACGGGAACGATAGTACAGTGAAACATAGATATGTTGTGAATCATCTAATGGTGTGTTTCAGCAGTATCAATCAAGATTCAGTTCAGTAAGCTTTGTATTCGACCATAGTATTGTTTATACGAACGTTCTTTCAAGCAATCTGATGGTCAATTTCTTTACAGGAAAATGTAAAACCTTAAACGCATAATAAATCATACAGCATCATGAGAAACATAAATCATACAGCACTGTATTTCATATAAAGCACCAGTTATATATTTTCTTGCAAATCGAAGATCAATATTAAATTCCTGGTCGTTTTATTAGCTTCAAGCAATTCCCTCAGCCCCGAGATCCAGCCTTTGAATGTCTATGAAATAAGACCAGCGGACTGCGGATCACATAGTTTTTTAGCAACCTATTGAACGACATGGTAGTATGATTTATATTTTGATGATGTCTCTTAAAAAGGGGTTGGTATTGTGTTAATTTTTGTTACATACAAAGGAAGACCTATACCCAGCAGTGGGATCCCAAGGGATCCCAGCAGTATGTGTATATTTTTATTAGTGTTAAATTATTTAAAAAATAGCATATCTTTTTAAAAAAGGTTGTTTGTTAGAGTTGCACTTTTCTTCGTTTTGGAATCAACGATGCAAACAGTATCATAGCAAGGTTCCTCTAAATGTGAATATATTTCGTGTGCCAAGAAAACTCGGACAACCGCCAGGGGATGAACCGAAACATGTTCTAACTTTCTTACTTTATTTTAAATCCAAAATGTATCTCTTTTGAAAGAAGTAAGACAAAAATATGATTAAGGAATATGTCGAGAAATATGATTCATACTACGTTGCACTACTAACACATTTCGGCATTATTTTGAATTCGCTTTTTGTTACCTTTTGTTTGTGTTAGCAAAATATATAATAAGCCTTGCCGCATGTAAACTTAAACCCTAAGCAACATCTTCAAAATTAAGCTCATTTTATCTTGGTAGTATGCTAACTATCCAGAAAGTCAAAACTTTTAAGTTTCTATTATAGAATTCAGATACCTGATACAACTTATAGAGGGAGCGCTTGGTTGACGCGACTCGGGCCAAAATGCTGGCCTTTTTCTGGCTCAACGTATCAGCATTGCCATCCAGCGTGGTAATGCGGCCAGTATGCTGGGCACGCTGGCCTCTGGCAGTGGGCTGGAGCACTTATGGTTATTATCTTAAGGCTTTTCTAAAGATTTTCTAAGTGCCCCTTTTTATGTTGTAGTTAGAAGTAGTATGTTGAGCTTTTCTGCCCTTGTTTTTTATGTTTTATTATTGTAAATAAGATTGTATTTAAAAAAAACTTAGAGAGGTAAACTAATATTAAAACTAGAAGACAAAGAGTTAGCGATACTACATTTTCCGCAAGTACCTCCCAGGTGACCTGCCCTGCTAGCACCAGGTCACTTCGGCCTTGATCAAAATTATGGCCCATATTTTTATTGGAATGCAAATATTTGAATTATTTGTAGTACCTTATTTATGTTTTGGTAAACTGATATATGTATACACTGACGTACAAATCATACACGTACAAATCATTTGATAGGCATTTAGTGCTGATATTAAAATCGAACGGCGGTTTAAGCTATCATTTGACAGATACTTATTTTTTTATATTGTTTCGTTTATAAGCTAGGACCGCATCAATATTTAAATTTAAAAAGTCGTAAAATTACTTACAACAAATTCGTAAATATATCTATACAAATATATAATTAGGAGATAGAAATTTAATTTGTGATTTATATCGCTGCCAGTTTAATTTAATACCTGACTGCTATATTATGTGAGAAAATTTCTGTATCTGTAACCACGCTAGTTTTACTAAGTACATTCCACCCTGACCTCCAGTTTTTATATGATGCAGTTTTTAAGCTATTTCCAATTTGGCAACACTGAAGTTATTCAGAAGGTACATTTACTACAGAGCATAATTTAAAAATACATAATGGCAAGAGTCACGAATATATACTTTAGTTGCAGCTAACTCAATCAATCCCTTATATAATGTATCGATATTGTTTATAAGTACATATAAATAATATAAATATATAAGAAACGCTATTACATACTGAAAAATAATATAAATACATTTAGAAGTGAAATAAAGATAGCGGGTTCTTAAAAACTTGTCATTAGTATGTGTACTCTCACTTTTGTTATCAGTTTAGACGTCCATAATGGGTCACTATTTTTAAGGTTTCACACACAGCATTGGAAACAGGTTTATATCAGAGAATTGTAATTGTTGCTTCAACGCCTTCAAGAAAAGTATAATTGCTTTTTTCTAGTTACAATCCTAAAGGTTTGATAGAAGAATCAGCTACGCATTTCTTTCTCTTACTCTTAGCTTCCTTTAAGATCTAGCTAGTTTAGTTCTTCTTACCTTGCCAGATCCAACAGCGCCGATGATTGCACAAAGGCGTCCTCTCCTCAGTTTGAAAGACACGTTCTTAAGAGCCAAGAAGTTGGGGTCAGAAGTCCAGCTGGCTGAGACGTCTCGGAGGACCAGAGCGGAGTCGTCTCCGTGGGACATGCTGCGACGAAACTTTGCATTGCGGGGCGCCAGGCCTCCTGTGACAAGTAAAGAAATAATAGTAAAAACAAATAAGGATAACGGCGGAAAAGAAATAGTAAAAATGTATAAAATTGTTGATAACTGGCATCAATATTTTCCAAAGTTTAACATTTACTTGTGAATTTTAGAGCTTCCAAGAAAATTTAAACGTAATTTTAAACTTGAGAGGCTAATATTTGACCGCCAGATCGTCTGAATCCTACTTTGAGAAAGGATTGCTTAGTTTCATTCACTACTTTATGTCATGAGTCTGGATTTGTGTTGTATATTCTCTGTTTCTTTTCAGAACAGATGAAGAGGAACGTCTAGATAAACTTAAGCGTTGCATAGTTACTGCTGTATCAAATGTAAATATTTGATTCCTTTAAAAAGTATTTTACTGTTTGGCTACTAAAACTAACTAGCCTGGCAGAAAGCCTTTTTGGCAATACTAGCCTGTATCTGCTGTGTCTAAATTAACTGAAATAAAGATCTGTCCTAGCAAAAACATAAACTGGATTAATGCTATTTAGTATTCGCATGAGAGTGGCCAACTTTGTTGTCAAGAGTTTTCTAACCGTCCGAAAGGTTTTCACTGCTTGGTTTAGATTGCTAAAGCAAATCGTTGTGATAGAAACAAATATACATTTCACTTAACTTATTCTTTTCTAATAATGTCTCGTCATAAGACTTGCCCTAGTTTTTACGTTTAAAGGCCATCTCATTATTATTTCTATATAGTAATTTGTAATACCTAGACATTATGATAAATTATGATTGTAAATAATCTATATCACCTCAATACCTAAATTCTCTATCCAAATAATATGTCATTAAAGAATGTGCGAGATAACTCTGCGTGTGGATGTCATTTGCACCAAAAAAATTTTGAACGGTATTCATTCTAGAAAGCTAGAAAGTAAATTATAAGCGGAGGTGCTGCCAGCAGTCGCCATCATAGTTTTATTTTAGATTATAATTTAAAAGTGTGATTGTCACGAATACTCGTTATCAAAGAAAATGTTAAATAGGTACCGTCTAATCGTACTTATCATCTAATCCACTGATAAGCAGAAATTGTAACATTGTTCCGTTTTTAACGTATCACGTGATCATAGGTAGCTTCCTACTTCTACAATTAAAAAAAAATAAAGCCATGTCCCACGAAACCGGCCAAAATTGAATGCCACTTGATCACCCATTCAAGGACTGACCGCGTCGACTGTTGCTTAACATTGGCAATCAACAGTATGTAAAAGTATCCTCACCTATTATTACCGATTAGGATAGGTCTTGTCTATCCTGGTCTTTTAAGTCTTATACCACCAGCAGTGCAAGTGCGGAAGTTTTATCGTGTCGCTAAATTCGATAATACTCGATTTTGTCGAATATTATCCACGCTGTCTTTTCTTATCTACACCTTGTCTATGGTTCGGTAACTATGATAAATTTACTGTCAAAGACCGAATGAAATCGATACACTGACATTTGAAGTTGTTTAAATCGGTTAATTTTATCAGGTTTCAAATTAACGACGATAGGCCTCGATAACTACAATGTTTAGTTTTCTTAGATAATAAACATTCTTGCTGTTTACTCATTTAATAAATAATGGATTTTGTGATTGCGTTGGCGCTAAAGGAGGAAGAAGATAATAATAATAGTATAGTTACTCACCTCGGAGGTTCCGTCTTTTTATACTGATAAACTCTGTCTAAAGATCGTGGAAGAATTATAGGAGAAGAATTTGAGCAATTTTGTTCAAATTCCTACTATCTAAATGGCTTCTGCGGTATTGCCGCAATTTTGCCAGTGTAGTGGAAAAATATTTGACATTGATATAAGCAATTTCGTGTTTTTGACATTGACTTATCAAATCATTTTGAAATATTAATTTACCAGAGTGAACGACTCCAATCTTTTTTTATTATCTGTACTAAAGCTTACCGAGGCGTATCGATCAATTTATCTACCTCTAAACATACTTCGGCACTTGCAAAATATAGATAAAGTTATCGAATTAAACTAATCGACGTCGATAGGATAAAACTTCCGCACTTGCACCGCAGAATAGCTGGACTAATCTTGACGAAACTTGGCGGTAAGGTAAGGTATTTCGAGTTTGACATAAGACACTTTTCTTAGTCAAGATTAACAGTGTTCCTGTCCAATTTTCGAGCACAATATGAAAAAAAAAACTTCTTTATGACCCAAATCTCTAGTAGATATGGGTCATAAAGAAGTTTTTTTTAAAATATCTATATAAATAAAACTCAAAGGTGACTGACTGACTGACGGATTGGGCTGAAATTTGGAATTAAGGTAGATGTTATGACGTAGGCATCGGCTAAGAAAGGATTTTTGGAAATGCCTCTTTTAAAGGGGTGAAATAGAGGATGCAAGTTTTACTTCTTAATGCGAGCGAAGCCGCGGGCACCCACTAGTATATGTATATAAGTATGTAAAAGTCTCTTCACCATTAAAGATGGCGCTGCTGCTAAAGTCATCCGACTTCCTGTGGAAGGACAGCGGCCGCACCGGGCTCTCTGGCTCCTTGAAGTCAGGGTCACGAGACATGTTGCTGAACAGGTTGCTTGGAGGGTCACCGCTATGCTTTGATTGGACCAGGTCAGGTCTGTCCTCTGTAATAAAACACGAAACATTTTAACAAGATATGTGATGTCATCAGCGATGGTAAAATGGAGCCAAGCAGCACTGGAACGAGACACATGATGAAGCATGGAGGAGGCCTTCACTCAACATTGAGTACATTTCACATTCATTTTTATATAATGTGAACTTAATCTTAAATAATGTAATTGGCTTTTGGCCGTTTTAATTAATAAATAAGTAAATAATTGAGAGCCTTGACGTCACACACTAAAAACGTTAATATTAACACAGTTAAAGAAGAAGAAAACAAGTAGTTAGTAAAAAATTCGTGATTACATATTATTAATTTTGTTTTATAATAAAAGCTTTTTTATTTTTATTTATGTGATGGCAAGTTTTACTTCTTCTTATAGACGTTACGGTCTTTCCAAGGAGTAGACAAATACATCGTGGTGGACATACGACTTTTTTAACAGGTAACATAATTATTTCATATATGTACAAGGCTTTTAAACCAACATCATTCAAACAATTCATTATTTTATTACGATCTCTTGATTTGAAATGGCTTTTAAAAATATTGTACCTACTGTGATATAATCTCACATTTCGAATTTGAAAGCTATTGAAATTGCTTATTAAAAGGATAGCTATGTAGAACGTAAGTAGAAAAACATCTGTTACCCAATTTCAAGAACTCCTGAATACGTTTGATAGAAACCAGCAGCTCTGCGGTAAACGAGAGCACCAGAGGCAAAACCAGCGTGATGTTGATCTGAGCGGCGTTCATGAATTGCTGGAGAGGGTAGATCTGGAAAATAATGCGAGAATTATTCTCTCTGTGAGTAGTATTTCCTCATGACTGAGGGTCATGACTCCCCCGTAGAATCAATTCGTTAGGGGAGTTCTCTTGGGCAAATACATCGCGGTGGGCGCCCAGGTCCTTCCACGCAAGACACATGTGCTCGGATATTGTGGTTAACTACCTATATTTAAATACCTAACGAGAATTATTAATTGGTAAAATTTTCACGTTTCCCAATTTTGTCCTAGAAGGAGTTGTAAGTAATATAATTATGTGTAATTAGGTGCGTATTTTGTTAGTTATTTAGGTTTTGTTCTATGTTCACAACAGAATAAGTAAGAGTGTGAGTTGGATTGTACAATTAAAGTCGGCAGGTAACATGCCTCGCAAGATACTTGTAAATCTGCGTGCTGGTAAATTTCACACTGACAAAGGTATTGCCATACTAAAACGTGAAAGTCTGTTAGAATGATTTTTCCATATTTGCAACGTAACAACACCGATTGTGTCAAATCGGAGAGCGTTACATTCCTTATTACGTATCTTTTTATTTGGTATGAATTTGTAATATGCTGATGATGCTTCGGTTTGTTCTTTTCAATTCATCGATGATATTTAAGCACTTTGGCTGACAGAGACAAGCGTAATGCACAGTTTAGGTACTTTAGGTCTAGCTCGTCTTATCATTCATAAAAAAAATGAAACTGCTTATATCTACTTGATTTATATCAGAAATCGGCAAGAAAGCTTCTTTTGAATTTACAGTTTATTCAGACTTTATCTCAGACCGTTAACAGCTAATTGCCGCGCATTCATATCTCAGTATCTCGGCCACCCATCCATATCAAGACGCGTGTGCCAAACTCTGTGTCTGCGGCCAAGCGGGTCAGGTCGCCAGTTTATTACTGACATAGCACAGTATAGATAGACATTGTGTTAAGTTTTTATATTTACACAACAAAATACCATGTTTTTCTTGAATCCGTTTAACCAATTAAACTTTACACCAACGCTCAGTATGCTACATCCAGAATGTCAGACAGAAACGTATACGTGTAGACACATATATTATCACATTGTCTCCCATAAGACATATTTCTCTCAAAATGTAAACTCATTAGTAAAGTCAGTTAGCACAGGGTTCCGAAAGAAGCAAGATTGGGATGATGATGCATTCAAAGTAATCCAAAGAAATCTTAATTACTATCGTCCGATAGTTATTAAAATTTTCTCAGTTTGTTTGAAAATACATGTGTTCTTAATGGAACTGGGAGTGGACTAGCCCACTAATCGAAATTATACATTTGGACTAGTCGACTACAGCTCTATGTCGGTGCAGTTTAAACTGCATGCAACCGTCCCGGGTGAGTGCGTACTCAAATGATTTTAGAGTCTGTTCGAGATATCTAATAAAATTAAAAACTAAAAACTGACTGCACTGGTAAAAGAAGAATGCTGCCATCAGTCACACTCACTCATATTTTTTTTTATAAATATTATTTTCTTGAATCAAGCAATACGGAAATCATTCACACTTTGAAGGTCTGTCATTGAATTATTGTGCTCGAAATTGTAATCTATCTGTTAATTTCACCGTCATAATGCACGAATGGTAAAAAACTGTTATAAGATTTTTTATTGTGCAGATTTTTTACCCTGCATAAAAAGGCGGAGTTTGTTAACCTCTGCGTACAATAGCAATATTTCTGAATGCATCTGGATGTATTCCAAAACTGGGTAGAATTTTATGCAATACTTTTATATGAATGCTGGTTAAGTTATGTTCAACATAAAACTATAATTTACTAGTTGTTTGATGCGTTTTCAGCTTTAAAATGATAGTTAAATATCGCATAAAATGTTTTGATCAAATTGGAAACTTTAAGATTAAAATGTTTATAATCCTGACATAAAAAGAGGGGATATGAACGTTTGACGTTCTTGTGAATTCGTTTACTAAGTATTTGTAATGAAATCAATCAATACTAATATTATAAAGCTGAAGAGTTTGTTTGTTTGTTTGTTTGAACGTGCTAATCTCAGGAACTACTGGTGCGAATCGAAAAATTCTTTTTGTGTTGCATAGACCATTTATTGAGGAAGGTTTTAAGTTATATAACATCACGCTGCAACAAATAGGAGCGGAGAAATAATAGAAAATGTGAAAAAAAACGGGGAAAATTATTCAACTTTAAGGGCTTCCGTTGCGTGCGCTGCGAGAACGGTTCAAAATATCAAAAAAATATGTATGAAAGAATTATTTCTCTTGAAATGATCTAAGAAAATGACCGCAACAGTATATATCTTTAACTCACTAGAACCGTTTTATGGTAATAACTATTCCACGCGGACGAAGTCGGGGGCACCAGCTAGTGTTTTAATAAATTTTTGTAAATTATATAATAAAAAACACACAGGCAGTTTGTATGGCAAATGAGCATTTTTTAAAAGATCACAAGAGTGCATTAACATATCACGTTCACACGTTTACGGGTATTATCGTACATTTTCCGTTCAATGACTTTATTATATTATTTCCTGTATTTTAGTATTTATTGTTTATCTCCATACATTTGGTTTACGAGTGGACAGTGTTAATGAAACTGTCATTTATAACAAATATTAGTATTTGCTTCATATGCCTACTTAAACTAATCCTTGTAAATTTCAAAGACTTAATTCGAGTTCTCATATCATGAAATAAATAAAAAATACTCATCTATATAATATAATATATGAAAGAAAGTGGTGTTAGTTACACCATTTATAACTCAAGAACGGCTGAACGGATTTAGCTGGAAATTGGTGGGGAGGTAGCTTAGAACCAGGAGACGGACATGGGATACTTTTTATCTCGTTTCTTTTTTAAATTGAATTGAATAAAATCCAAAATCTGCTTATTTATTGCCTCTAAGGCGGATCAGAGTTCACCTAGTTTGTTCACATTAGTTCAGCTACTTTGTCATAAAGTTTTGAATTCAAATTACTCACGACATTAGCAGTCATGGCGTTCCCGAGCAGCACAAAGGTGAGTATGGTAATGAACAAGGCAGCTCTCTCCGTGAAGATCATGAACCCGATGAATATCGTCCGCAAGATGGTGGCCTTCCTCACTTCCTTGAGCTCGTCTCCGCGGAGTTTGGTCACCACTTTCTGGAAGGGGATCTCCCACGCGTACATTTTTATTACCTGGAAAATTGTGGCTACTTTAATTTCTGGATATTTTAACAAACCGAAAAACAACAGATAAATTTTTTTATTCATAATTTATCAGAATTACTTTCTCAGAAATAGGTACAATGTATCACTTCACTATACATATAAGTACACTAGAATGTACAATGCGAATGTTTTTTTCCAAGTACAATGAATTACGAGATTAAATCCTACTCGCACAACGATTTTTAAATGCATTTTACAAAAAAAATAATTGTTAAGGATTTGGCTAAATCTGTCTTATTACAAAACGATTAGTCTAGAAAATAAAAAGTTTGTTCTTGTTGGTCAAACATCAAATACAAACAATCAAAATGTTTCAAATTGGAATGTTGATTTTATCATTGAACATATACAGTTTGATTATTATAACACATAAAAATTTCGAACAACAAAAACCTCGTGACTTTGTTCAAGTGGGCGTAAGATAATTTTAAAGTAATTCTCTCGTATCGCAATGTTTAATTCATTTTCTACAATTATCAAAGTAATAAATGTGTAAAAGTGTGTATGTAAATTTATATGTATGTAAGTGAAAAATATTCCATGCTAAAAACGGCTTAAACTGATTAGAATAAAATTGGGATTAGTGATAAAAAAAACCATGGATAGGCTATTTATATTCATATATTAACCCAAACTCATATATAAAGCCAAAAGTATGAGGTTAGTTTAGAAGCATATATTCAATCATTACGCAAAATAAATAATATCTAGTACTAGTACAATCTGGCCTTTTTCTAGCTCAACGTATCAGCATTACCATCCAGCGTGGTAATGCGACCAGTATGCCGGGCACGCCGCCCTCTGGTAGTGGGTTGGAGCACTTAGATCATCTTTAGGCTTTTCTAAAGATTTTCTAAGTGCCCCTTTTTTGTAGTAGTTAGAAGTAGTATGTTTAGTTTTTCTTCCCCTGTCTTTATATTTAATTATTGTAAATAAAGTTACTTATATAAAATTGTAAAAAAGTACAAACCTGAATCCCATTAATAACTTCGCTCATAACTTTGACTCTTTCATCAGTCTTCTCGGCCGTCGTAAACCTGACCTTGCCAATAAGACGGCCAAGACCACCTGACAACAATACACGAATTAACTATCAGTAAAAACACAAATCAATCATAATTGTACCAAATTAAGTGGTCAGGATAAACTGGTGCTCAATATTCTGATAAAGAGCTAATTTATTGTGCTAACTGTCGTAATAGATAATTAAATAAATAAATAAATAAATATTCCGGGACATTGCACACAACGCCATCTAGCCCCACACTAAGCTAACGCTTGTGTCGTGGGTACTAGATAACGGATATAATACTTATATACTTTTTTTTTTGTAAATACATACTTATTATACATAGAAACGGCCAGACTCGACACAAGTAATTACAAATTTTAGTATTCATAATTACTTGTCTCATGCGGGAATCGAACCCGCAACCCCTAGATTAGAAGGCAGAGTCACTACCAACTAAGCTAACAGAGCAGTCAAATAATAATAATGTCAAATCTAATTGTCTTGCTTTTTCATCGTTGATATCGACAAAAATACTAAGCACTTCTGTCACGGTAATATTATCTGTATATTGTGACAACACAAGAAGTTACTCTAACTTACAAACCTACGTACGTTTCTGTTAACAATGATATGAAAAAAAACTTATTTATTCATTTTGTCGAGAATGTAAGTAATAGGTACTTACAGCATTAATTTATTGAACTATTTTAATTCATTGTTAGTAACTATTTCTAGGTTCATGGCAACAATTTCGTATCTAATACTGTGTGGTTCTATGTAAAATTTTGTAACCCTATAAACGTGATCTGTATACCCATCGTCCTAACATTGCGCCAAATTCTACTTTACGCGTGATGTTTAAACAAGTAAGATGACACCTTGCGCTATTCATAAAAAAATAAAATAAATTTCTTAATATGAAATTAGTTTAGGTCCCTGTTTTAAATAAATGTGTATTACGAATAATAAAAAAAACTGACCTTGAATAGGCAAAGCGATAACAATCAAAGCCGCCAGTCCAATAATAGCGGCGTACCCAGCCTGCATGAATCCCAGATACACCACAGCCGCCAGCTGGATTGGTATAATCCATACGTAGTGGAGGAAGAGGAAGGCCAGGTCGAATCTTTGCAGGTCGTTTGAGAGCAGGTTCACCACTTTACCAGCGGTCGTTTGGCCGAGAGCTTCGTTGCCCATACGCATCACCTGCAATGGATCGAAGATTTTAGTATATGGAAAGATATTTTAGTGTATATTAGTACAAGCATGTTCCACCTTGGACTATAAACATCTTGTTTTTTACCGCTTCAAGTGAATTGCCGGACAAATGTCTGACAGTACTGTGTGAAATGTAACTAAAAAAATATAAAAATATGACTGAAGCAATATGACACGCATAGCTTACTACGGAACTAGCTGGAGTATATTTCCTTGGTTTTACAATACAATACAATACAATATATCTTTATTGCACACCAAAATAAATGAATTACAATAAAAGGACTTAAACTAAAAATAATGTACAAGCGGGCGGCCTTATCACCTTGAGTGATTTCTTCCAGGCAACCTTAGCAAGAAAGCGGTGAAAGAGATCAGTTTGGCGGTGGCGAACAAATAAATAATACTTAAAAATAAAACCTATAACGAAACAGAGAAAATAAAAGAAAAAGAAAATCAAACTAATTTACATGTACAAATAATAATATTAATAAACTATGAACACACATTTAACACCAATAAACGCGATTGATAGTTTACAACGTAGAGATGTAATGGCTGTATACCATACTCTGGAAAATCGATAGAGATTTAGCCTGCCTGATATTTAAAGGCAGGTCATTCCAGAGTAAGAGAGCTTTAATTGTGAAGGAGGATTGATAGAACAGATTGGAGTGGTTGAATTTAGGATATTGTAGGATGAGAGTACGTGAAAGACGAAGGTAAGGGTTTTTAGTCAGTAGTGGTAAAGTTTTGGATTTAAATACATTTTTTTAGGCGCACCATCTTAAACCACATTACTTGACATTATCGAGCGCTTTTCCTTTATGGTTCTCTATTTTTGAATGTAACAATTTGAAAACAAAACGCAACAACAATTTGTTGCGTTTTGTTTTTTCTTTCACTATTTAAATAAAAGAAAAAGTGTCCTTGAAGGACTTATAGGTTACCTTTCTAAACATGAGCGATCCAATAGCAACTCTAAGCTTCATGCCGTACTGCTGGCAGTAGAGGTTCCCGTGGTGGTTGCAGTAGGCTGCCAGCCAGTTGCACGCGATCATACCGGCGGCGTAGGACGCGGCGGTCTCCCGGGACATTGTGGAGTCCACCGACCAGAAGGAGAGGAGCTGCGAGAACAGGAGGGGGGCTACTGTTCTGTTGGGAATAAAGAAAATGGTCTTCATAATTTAGGTACTAACTGATTTATGATAAAGAAGCGTTTATGGTAAAGAAAATGTTTTGGATGCAATGCACGCTGATTACGGCTTCGCTCGAATTATTAAGAGACATAAAGCCTGTATTGATGTTATTGCCTATCTTAGTAGCTTCTCACTATCCACGAGAAGCCTTAATGAAATACCTTAATGTAAATAGATGAATTATGTCATACAATTTTATAATTTTTAAATTAATGTCATATAACTATAAAAAGACTACCAATATTTTAATTTACCTGTTGTAGCCCGTGTATATCTATCAACATTAAAAAAGCGACGCTCATCGTCGTGGCATGATCGAGGAACGAATATATAGGTATATGTACAATCACCGGTTTGACAGGATAAGCAACTAACTTTTTTCTATTTGTTTCTGTTATCTATGAACTAACTCCATCTAGGATGAAAAAAATATTTCCTTGCCACAGAATACAAGGACCTTTACTCAATAATCAATTCTACGCCCGTTTTAGTAACAAAAACAGAGCAAAATTTTAAATGATTGACTTAAGGGTTGCTTTTGAAAGGTGACTGGCCTGTTAGTTTAGTTGGTAGTAGCTCTACCTTCTAATCTAGAGGTTGCGGATTCGATTCCCGCGTGACACATATTATTTAGTATTTATGAATTTTAAAATGTAATTACTTGTGTTGAGTCTGGTCGTTTGAATGTATAATAAGTATGTATTTACAAAAGAAAAAAGTATATAAGTATTATATCCGTTATCTAGTACCCACGACACAAGCGTTTGCTTAGGGTGGGGCTAGATGGCGCTGTGTGCAATGTTATTTTTTATTTTATTTTAAACCATTCATATAAAATTCAAAGGAAAAATATCACTTCATGGTACTCAGATACTTATATGTTTATCACTTGTCGTCTCTTTAATCGTTATATCCGGTGCATACTCTGTTATTTCTTCATCCTGCTATTTGCACAGATATTACAACTTCTCAAGCTGTTTATTAATTAGATAACACATAATAAATTAAAAAGATAAGAAATTACGTGTAGTTTATTGCAGCCTATAAGAAAGATAATATAAGATTTATTATTACTTCTTTGCGGTGTCACCTTCGCTAAGCCGTTAGATGATAAAATTATTGTAATAATTAACTATACTAGGCTACTTTTATCCTGAAAAAATGCGAGCAAAGCCGCGGGCATCCACTAGTATTAAATTTGGAGACAGATTAGACCCTAGAGTACCACATAGGCTACTTGTTAACCCTAATTAACGCGAGTAACACCACGGGGATTCTCTAGTTATAATTATTGAAAATAATTTAAATGTCATATCCGTGGCTTTGCTTGCGTTGTGGCGGTATAATGAACAGAAATAATCTGAATCGGTTCATGATTGCGCCATGATCTTGTGCTTAACATATTATTTACAATGTTCGTCCGAATTGAGAACCTTCTCCACATTTGAAGTCGGTTAAAAGCCTTTGTCTCTCACTGTGTATAAATTCATAGGCATTTCAGGACCCTACGATATCACTTAGCCAAAAATCGCGACAAATCGCTACGGAGCGTCAAATACATACATTTCTGCATTCACATAACGACAATAATACCGAGCGATAAGGTCTACAATTAGGGCACTAACTTTATGTTTTGTGTGTTTCACTGTCTATTTATGTTTATACCTGGATGTTTGAGTAAAGTTCTATCTATCTATCTATAACGGCATTTTAATATAACTCACCGTAAACCTACGTATAGGAACTGCAAGATCCCTCCTGGTATGAAGGACCAGCCGAAGCTTCTCACCAGCACTCTGATGACGGAGGGGTCTCGACCGGTTGCCTTCGCGGTTACTTCTTCTGCTAGCCAGTATCTGGAAATAAACAGCCATTTTTAAATATGTGGATAAAGATGAAGAATCTTTATTGATACTGTAAAGTTGTAACATACATATATATCTATGTAAGTGCTAATATAATAAAATATGCTACACAAATTCGTATACGTCAAATTGAATTTATTACATTTAGCTTCAATAAAATTTTAGAAGGTACTATGTCTAGTTTTTCTTAGATAGCTAGATATAAGTAAAACTGGATGTCACAACACAGGAATAGACCTAGTGTGATATTCAAGGTTTGTAAAACTTAAAGGGCTAGTTTTTGTAATGTAATTCTTTTTGTTTATCCTTACGCACTCTTTTGCAAACTGAAACAAACTTTTTTTGTTACATTTATGTTGTATATTAGACTTAAGAAAACGTCAATAAATTTGGAGCACAGTGTAGGATAGAGTAATACATTTTTGACGTCAGAAATGTGTGTTTTAATAAAAAAAAGTATCAAGAACATACATACATCGCTATCATTGAAGATTGAAAATACCGTTTTTAAGAATTACGAGACAAGACAAGTTTTAATCTTATCGTAGGCACGTGCACCTTTACCTATACTTTAGAAGTTTTGAGTGAATGAATAGGTGTATAAGTGGATATGTATTTGTAAAAAGTTAGTAACAAGGTTTATTGTCATTAAAAACCATTTCAATTTAAAAATAAATCCGCGACCTTGTGACATGTAAAACACTAATGGATCAGTGTATTCTTACCAAAGTCAAGCAATTACCGTCTCGGTCAGTTTGTTAGCGACTTTCGATCAAATGTACTATATACATTTTATTTTATCGAAGTTAGAGACTGAAATCCACGCGGTCAGTCATTGGATGGGTGACCGAAAAGTGGCATTCCATTTAAGTGGCAGATTACTACTCGTAGCTATCCTTGCTTGAAATACTACCCTCGTGTAAAGCCAGCAAAAGGATGCTAAAACTGGCAAGCTATCAGGAACGCATTAGCTCTGCTTGATTTACGAGAGGGTCTGTGCTATTGTAACCTCATATTATTACCTCATACATGGAGCGGTCCCATTTGTTCTTCTATTTGTCATGATATACCTAAGTGGAGATAAAGTACTGTGTGGTTTATGAAGAAACTAGTACTATTTGCATTTTTTCAACCAATATGGACATTCTAGACTCTATTTCGTAGAGAGAAACGAGAAAAACAACGCAAACGAAACCGCGGGCCAGTAGTTATAGTCGATAATGAAAACCCTAAATAGTAATCAACATCAACAAAACACTCTTTAGTTGAATTTTACTGTAATACCAACTGGCAACTAAAAAATAAATTTGTTTTGAAACGACAGAAATGTTTGTTCCAAAAACTCTTCCTTTAGCACAGTTTAGAGTAAACTAAAGTAACTTTTATTGTTACTTATCCTAATTTACTTGTTCATTCGGATTTCGGTGCTCAGTGCTTAAGTTGTTCTTTTTAGTCTTGTTCCCAATTTATAAGGTTGGCTCCCGAACCACCTGATTTGACAGACAACCGGTTTATAAGTAAATCGTGTAAGTTTGCTTAGTAACTACAGACGCTATTGATAAATATTCGATCAGATGATAAACTGTGATGTCATACAGTTTATCACAACGAAACCACTTGAAACTACGATTATTTGTAAGATTTCAGAGAGAAAAGTCAAGATAATGAAACTTTCTATCTGGTCGGAAATCCCGATGTTGTTGTTGGTATTTACATAATGTGCTTGTGTTTGAAAGCAATTGTGCAGAAAAAAAATTATACCCGCTTGCTCAAAAAAAACCGGTTCTTTATTTTTTGATGATGCATAACGTTTAGATTGTAGGACTCAGGAAACACTGTCTTTAGGTGTTAATTATTCTTAAAATTGAAGTACATAAGTAGTACATTATGTTTTCAAAAATTAGCATTTTCTTGGAGAAGGACATTTATTTCTGTTTGTCACTCACGCCTCTCAGAAGTGACGGATCCTCGTGATTATATCAAGTTATACAATTCAAATACGTTCTTGATAGTTCTTGAGTTCATACCGAAATAAATATATTATATAAATCGACTGTTGTTTATATAATCAATCAGAAGTAAATAAGTTCGTATGAGTGTAGTTAATGCTGTTGTCGAGACTTTCAATCTGCAGAAATGGACACTTAAATGGAGCCATGACAGACAGTCGGCATCTACTATTTATCGTGTTGGATACATTATTACATATTTGAGTACATGTTGTATGTAACGTTAAGACATTATCTTATTTGTATTGAAACTCAGAACAAATATTGAAGTGATTACGAGATATGAATGTAAGAGATAATCACATTCGCAATTATTATAATAAAATACTATCATACATGGCTGTATTTTATTAATGAATGTTTACTCTATTTAGGTACTTACATATATACAAGAATTACTTAAACATACAGAAGAAATAAAAAATCTTACGAAACATATAATTTATTGATAATTTTACAAAAAGCACACCGTCCATAATGTCGCTGTGTGAAAATATTATTCCTTTTCTATGAATTTAGAAAACAAAATGTACTCGTGTAAGTATAGAAAATGTAATTATGACTTCCCTATGCGGCCAGAATAGTAAAGACTAGTGACGCGGCGCGGCCGCGTTTATGATTAATTAAAATAATTGTGTAGGAGTTAATCCGGGTTCTAACCTAAGCCACGCAATTTTCAACCGGTTCAGCCGTTTCAGCAAAGAACAATCACACCTGCTTACAAACGTTGCCTGTAACATTGGTGTAATCTAAAATAAATAAAAATAAAATAAATATATAAATATTCCGGGACATTGCACACATCGCCATCTAGCCGCACACTAAGCAAACACTAGTGTCGTGGGTACTAGGTAACGGATATAATACTTATATACTTTTCTTTTGTAAATACATACTTATTATACATACAAACGACCAGACTCAACACAAGTAGTTATATTTTTATCTAGTACAGCTATCTATCTCTTTTATCCAGGGGTGCAATAATAATTATGATGTGATTGTCTTGGAAAACGTTATTTTAATGTTCTTTAATTTGTCATTCGAACAAATGGCAATTAAAATCGATATTTACTTGCTTATTGTTATGGATTGCGTCCGTACATAAAATGTTATACTTTATAATAGTAGAAGCAAAAGATCAAATTCAAATAGCCATTTATTCCCTTTTGACTGCTTCGTTAGCTTAGTTGGTAGTGGCTCTGCCTTCTAATCTAGGGGTGCGGGTTCGATTCCCGCAAAACACAAGTAATTATGAATATTTAAAATTTGTAATTACTTGTGTTGAGTCTGGTCGTTTCTATGTATAATAAGTATGTATTTACAAAAGAAAAAGTATATATGTATTATATCCGTTATCTAGTCCCCATGATACAAGCGTAAGCTTAGTATGGGGCTAGATGGCGCTGTGTGATATGTCCTGAAATATTTATTTATTTATTTATATATTTATTTTCCTTATAAAACATGATCATTCTATGTTAGTAATTATTGCGATTTATTTTATGTTAATATAAATGTACTTATTATGTCAAGATTTTATGTCAATTTATAATGTAGATAGCAAAAGATAGCTAGCAACTATTATATTAGTGTGATGGAAACTGAATCTGCCGTAGCTCAGCTAGCTATCCACCTGACAATGTAATGCAACTGGCAACCCAGTCACCCTTTGGATGGGTAGTCAAATGAAGCATTTCAATTGGACGCTTTCGTGTGTCGTATAACGCGTTAAATTATAGGTTCCGTATGTTTGTAAGGTAGTCGTTAAGTAATGTGTTTCTAAGCCTAAATCATACTCTTAAAACTTATTAAAACTGTACTTAAGTAAAGTACTAATTTTTAAACAAAATAAAATACGTTAAGTTATAACTGTATTAAGTTTATAATTATAAATTCAAATATAATATTTTTCGCAAAAGTTCTTTAAAAATCGTAAACATACCTTTCAATAATATCTCCAACTCTCTTCGAGTCATACTGTGGCTTAGCTGGCACGAGATCATATTCTTCTAAATCCCGAAAATTCCCATTATAGAATAGAGGAAACATCCAGCAGAACAAAGATCTGGATAGAGGTCCCGGCACATCCTTTTTACGTGGCAATGTCTGTTCATTCTTAGTTCTTTCTTTATTTTTCACATCTTTCACACCGTTTACTTTGTTCTTTGATGCCATTTTCTTTTAAATATTTTAAAGACACTACCAGCGAGAACACACTTTTTATAAAACGTTAAAAAATCAAAAATATAACAACTATTTCACTATTTCGTAAAAACTGCTTTCTATTCGTTGTATTGCATAGATTCGAGTTTGAGTACAATTCGCTTGCTCGGGCAGTAGCAATGTCTAAGATAATTAAATACCGCACTAGTCGAGGAAAACTAATTAATTGACTTAATAACAGTATTTAAATAGAAAAAGGAAGGTTCGCTCTGCAAGCTGGTTTACTTTAAACTGGTTGATATCAGCCGATACGGGGCTATCGAGCGAGTGTTAGCATATCATTTCAAATATGTTATACATTTTATGGCCTGATGGCAGATACGTGAGTCAGCACTGATAGAGGCAAAATTATTTAAACTAGGATTAATGCATGTATTATGGTACTCACGGCTTGGTAAGCGAAGGGTAGAAAGACCTGTGCAACGGTGGCTGGATGATATTAGAAAGTTAGAAGGAAACATCTGGGCAAGAACAGCGCAAGACAGGGAGTATTGGCGTAAGAGGGAAGAGGCCTATACCCTGCAGTGGGTCTCATTGGGCTGATGATGGTGATGATTATTATGAATTATTCCTAGTTTTAGTTATTTTGATTGGTATGTAAAAGTCGTGTTATTTTGATGTGACAATTTTAAATCTGTATGTTATAGGCAAACTCTGAAACTCCGATATAAGTTATGTATACTTACCTACTACCTTATAAGTTGGTCTACAACCACTACGGACTAGTCAACCCTCGTAAAACCTGTAATTATTGGAATGGTATATCGGTATGTATAAGCCTACTAGCCTACACGTATATGTCTACTAGTATTAGGGTGTAATAAACTAATGTTAATTTTGCTATTTTTTTTGATTCAACGTACCTAATTGATAAATCTGAGTTCTATATAATTATTACGAGTTCAGAAGTGTTGTTTCAACCACTTACATGATTCTTTTTACACGCGGCAGTACTAATCAACGTTTGACTAATTATGAAAAAATAATATAGCACATAACAGTCTTAAGGTGTAAATTTTCACTCGCATAACTGTGAAGGAAAACAATTACAAAATTGATACTGCTAAATCCGAGGACATGAACAGTATGTCAAAGGTTGACGAGGTCAGTTCTTGGATGGGTGACCGAAAAGTGGCATTTAAAAAAGTGACAAATTTTGGGCACTTCCGTGGGTCGGATGACACGTTAAATTGTAGGTCCCGGCTTTTTGTTTAATACGGCAGTCGTTAAGCCATGTCAGAGGCCCTTAGGGCGGCTTGATAAACTCTCGACACCAGAGTTGGCCACTCTCATTCGCTAAGAAGAATTGTTCGATACTAAGTGGACTGTATGGGGTTGATTTTGACGTAACAGAATTGATGCAAAGAGGGCAATCATAAAAAGCATTCACCAACCTTTCATCCACGACGCTGCTTCTCCGGGGATAGCCTCCGTGATGCGCGACAGACGAATGGTGCTGCACCTGCTCCTCTTCTATACGAATTCCTTTAGTTCTGTTCCAGAGTCACGGACTCTGAAGTGCTGGGGTGTCACGGACACAACCGACGCGCACAACGCGATCTTGGCAACTTGGTGAAATGCTGGTGTGTCACGGACACAACCACCGCGCACGGCGCGATCTTTGCAACTAAAACCGGGTCTGCGACGCGCAGACGTCCGGTCGGCTCTTGCAATTCACAACTACCCTCAATTGCATCAAATACTACTATTAAAACCCAACGAGAATAGGAGATGAATTTAGGTGCCACTATAATAACTGTATCGGGCCAAAAACCACGTCATAAGACGATCGTATAGATATATCCTCATAGTAACATAATTCTGTATAATTTTAACATAATTTTGTACCTACAATTGAATACAAAGTCATCACGAAATATTCCTTTTCAGTTTTATAAATACTCGTGATAGCACACAATATCTTGACAACAATGACATTCGGTAGGTATATGTATATGTATGTATTGTATACCTATATGTACCTACAGACTTAAAAAGACTTTCATTCGGAAGTACACGCCTATCAATATACGTGACGATAGGGTAGGTAAAGGTATAGTCTGATATACATATATTTTATGTGAGTACTTTGTCTATGTTTTGTGACAATAACCAGAGAATGAATGAATGTTCATATTTAAATCAGGAAAACCTGACTAAAGATCTTAGCCAATGGCATATTATGAGAAAGGCCTATCCAGCTGTGGGACGAAACTAGCCGTGGATGATGATGATTTAAGGCATATGTTTCTCCTCAACTGAACATACCACATACCCACGGATACACCCATTTTCCTAAGTACCTACTCGTACGTGCCTGTTCGTTTAGAACAGTACCACTTTCAAGACTGACCCATGACTTGGCAACTATTATACTTTGATAATGAATATAAACGCCAGCGATCTTAATCTAATATTGGTCCTCGTACCGTTTGACGTCTTGTTTAACATTGAAAGCAATTTTTAGCGTTTTTTTTTATTCAGTACAATAATACAAATCTTAAGTATCACGTGTTTTCATTTGTTACCAAAGTTCATCTATTTATCATCCACTATTATCATAATTTCCATCACACGTGTTTTAATATCAGTCCCTCCTTCTTTTAATCAAATTACTTATTATATTGCCTACAACTGACTATAAGATAAACATGATTAAAACGATTAATTTTCCGCGCCACTGAGATATATTTTTCTCTTATCATTTATGCTTATCATATTTACTTCTTTGATCAAACTTTAACACAGATATGGGCTGATAACAAAACGTATACAAAACATAGGTTTAAGCACAAACAAATTAAGCGTATTATTGATTGAGCTATGTAGCTGACAAACATAATTAGTGTGTATTGCTTTATGTATTACGCCATTTAGAATACTGTTGCATGATCAGGATTATGATTCGTTTTTATCTAAAAGATAAATTGATGGCTAATATGACCAAATTTTGACATTTAATGCTGTATGGTATTTATTGGACTGATCATAAATTTATTATTTTAACTGACTTCAAAAAAGGTTCTCATTTTGACTGATTGTCTTTTTTAGTAGGTGTATACGATACTGGATACATAAGAATTCACTTGTATGATATTGTTTGTCAACAGCATTGTAACTCACATTCGCTCTCACCAGAAATGCATTCTGGGTATAACTGGCATGTTAAGGCAGAATTTAATTCAAGGTTTAAAGCGACCTCTAAATGAAGAACAGTTTAGATTAATTTCCTCGCCAAGCTCCGGGCAATCAACTAAGTTGCTATATTTAGCAAAATTATAATGTCACTAATCAATCAATTTATATCTAGAAACTCGTAATTTGGAATGAAGATGACTGATGCAATATAGTGATTGTAATATTATTTCAGCACATTATATAACAAGTGTGCTAAGTTTAAGTTTATTGATTTATCATTGCCATTATTATAATAAAAAAAAAACAATTTACCATTGTAAGCAATAACTATGACTCCTTCATGGAAACAACAAGCACAGCATTTCTGACTAAAACAATCTCGCTACGATATTTTAAATTCTTTCGACATTACTTTTATCACGTATAAACATTATATAGATACCCTTTAAAACTCTTAAAACTCTTTAGTAATTTTGAAAAACGTTCCATTTTGATACGAAAATCTTTTTGGTTATTTCCAAAAATGTTCCATTTTGATACTGACAACTGTTTGGTGATTTTATAAAAGTTCATTACAACACGAGTACCGCAATGAAAAACAAATGAAGGTACTTACAAGGTTTTTCTTTTTGTAATTCGTAGCATTATGATTCTAATTAGCGTGCGGTATGAGCCCTATTACAAGTAAGTTTCTTGAAAAACATATTTACCTTATTCTTTGCTCAGTTATATGATTGTTATTTAACTAGGCATCGTGAAATTATGCATATCATAGTGATATTAACATAGATTAGGATATTACATTGTTATGTTTTATATAAGTAATGCTAAAAATATCACTGGATATAAACTGAATTTCATGTGAATTTAAAAAATAATTAAATAATTTAATTATTTTAATAATTAATTTAAATAATTTAATAAACTGAATTTCAGTGCCCCTTTTTTGTAGTAGTTAGAAGTATGTTTAGTTTTTCTTCCCTTGTTTTTATATTTTATTATTGTAAATAAAGACCTGACTTACATATAATTTCATGTAGCTATAGATTTGTTTTGCTCGATGATTTTTTGTACGGAACCGCTACTTTTTTCGCAAATGTTCAAAAGTCATGAGTATTTAACAAATACAATTTTAAATTTCTTCAATTTTTTTTTCAGACTGTGTCATCGACATACTTATGTACTTCACGGAGGCGTCTTTTTAATAATAGGTAATTAGGATACTCTACCGAAACCTGTTTTTTTTGCGAGAAATTAATTGCAACCTTGGTAAATTCAATTGAAAAAATATTTATTTCTCTTTTCACTATTATGGTGTTAATCAAGTACCTACAATGCTATGATAGTCGTCTAACATTCACCGCTAAAATAGGGTATATCGGCGCGAGAAGATAATTAGTCAATAACAATTAATAAATAGTCTTGATTATTTAATGAGTTATTATAATAATTAGTTTACATTAACTAAATAAGCTCAAATCAAATCAAATCAAATATAAATTTATTTACAGTACATTTATACATGGTTGCACATTTATAAATAATTAGATCAATACCTTATTATAAATACAGAACAAGATTATGTGCGCTTCCAACGGGCCCCGAACTAGGCCAGGCCTGTATCTCGGTGGCCCAAAACAGAATTATTATTTAGATTTAGGTATTTGTTCGCGCGTTTCTGAAGATTTTAGATACAAAAGCAAGATAGAATTCACATAAAAATGTATACATAGTACAGTATTAGTGGAGATAATCGAACAAATGCTTACATCTCAAAACCCGGGTGGAGCTTATTTACAATAAAAACATTATGAGGCACATCTAGTGAAATACCGGCTGCATAACGCAAAGGATTAAGGTCTGAAGGTATGGTAGGGAAGACAAGGGGAGCTAATTGGGAGAACAGCTCTATGATGAAGTAATGGCTGGGTACATTGTGTACCTTGTTCTCAGAGACACTGTTTGTGTGTGAATGTGTGTTTGTGTGTGTGTGTGTGTGTGTGTGTGTGTGTGTGAGAAAGAGAGTGTGTGTGTTGTGTGTGTGAGCGGGAGAGTGAAATTAAGCTGCTATATAGATTTAGAATAAGTGCTAAATTGATGATTTAAAATGATTTGTAAAACTTAAAAGTAATGATTTGAATTGTTTTGTAATACTTACTTAAATTCTCATTTAAAAACTATTTGTAAATATTAATAATTTCATTAATTTTGTGTTTCTACAATGCACAATTATTTATAAATCACATGTTATTACTCTGTATTTAAAATTGTAACGGTTAACGACGACCGCACATGGGCGCGCACGTGGGCGGTAACCTATAAAAGCGGCCGCACTGTCGTCGGCTCAACATTCTTGCTCGAACTGCCGCGCAGTGCGGACCTCTCTTGGTCGCCGTTACGCTGCCCGTTGAAATATACAAAAATTGTCAAGTTATTTCGGAAGTTTCATTGGAGTGACGTCAGCTGTGCTGACGTTACGGCTTTTTAAAAAAAGCATGGAGATCCCTCCTCCATCAGGTATATTAGTCATGTGAGGAAGCATCAGTAATCTTCCCGTAGGAAATACGTTCGCCGTAGCCAATATCGGATGGGAAGCATCATACGTTGAATCTCGTACATTGATTTAATTTGGGCAGACTTATTTATTTATTTATTGTATGTAGGTATATGTGTGTGTATATTTGCTAAATGTTTGTAAATCTGTCTCAAAAATGTTTCTCTATTCTATTCTAATTTAAAAGTTAAAAAATGTGTCCAAATTAACATACCAATAAAACAATGTAACCATTAAACTTATATTAAATATCTAAACGCTGTCATTGGCCCAATAAAGGCTCGCGAAGAAAATTTTATGTAGTCCAAGGTCGTCTGTCAATAATAAATCACTTCTATGTTAGAACGTAGCAACCGCTAGTTATGTGGTGGGGAATGGACTATTATAGATTTTTTAACCAACTTCAAAAAAAGGTTCTCTTTCACATAAAGAAGCAAAGTAGCTAGCTTCTATTGATTCAACCTATATCCACTGTTTCTAAATGCAATGCTGTGCTAAAGCTTGCATAATAATTGTAAGACTTATTACGATATTTGTATCAAATTCAATTTTTTATTGTTTATTTATATCTATATGCATTGCTAAAAGTTTTATATGAGTGGTAATCCAACTTGAAAACGTACTAACTTTCATGTCAAAACATGCTAGGAAACTAGTTTATAACTACTTAATGTACACTAGCATATTTTATTGTTAATTACTTATATGTGAAATAAAGACTCTTTGAAATTGAATTGATAAAATCATTATTTTAGTAGATAATGGTTTCTTCGTATGTTCGGTGATTCAATACTTTTAAAAATAGTAAGTAGTAGTTAGAAGTTAGGTTAGGATTATGGAACTCTCTACCTGGAGCCCTTTTTCCTGAAAATGATAACCCAGGGGTCTTCAAATCAAGAGTAAATAGGTTTCTCCTAGGCAAACGTGCAACATCTTAGACTACAGTGGTGCTTAACATCAGGCAGGCTGCAGTCAAACGTTGGAGTATTCAGTGTTAAAAATAAAAAAAATATACCACATATAATTATTTATCTGAAAATTCACATATTCATATGTCAAATAAAACAAAACTAAATGTCAAATTAACTAAATAACCCACCCTTAAATTCATATATGAAAAATAAGGTCTATACGCTATTAAAAACTTGAAATTATGTCTATTATGTGATCAGTTGTATCACTCTGTTTATATCGGCTTCAAACGAGTATAGATCGTAGATTCAGTACACCACTAAACCTTTTTCAATAAACGCCGCAACTAAAAATCATGGAGTTTCATTTGCCAATTTTGTGTGTCTTTGCAAGATCTTCTAAAGTGCATCACATATTTACCCCTCTATGGACTAACTACAAAAAACCTACACTAAAATGCGTTTCTCAAAGCCGGAATAGGTACAAATTTCGTAGTAGTTCAAATGCAGTCGACGATTTATGTAGCAATAGCCCGAGCGTATACCTTCATACAAATTTGGTTCGGGCTCAATAACTAAGAAAGTTTGATAGATTAAATATACGTGTCATCTTAGATATTGTAACAAAGAGCTCGCCTCAGTTTCCTAAGATTTGTGTTTTTATAGTCGATGGTGCGTGCGAGGTGTACGTTTGTGCGTGTGTGAGTGAGTGCCTTCATTGCTTGCCTACACTGTTTGTTGTCATACCACTTGAATTTGTACACAAATTGAGGGTAGTTACTTAGATATTGAAATAATATAAAAGCATTGTTTGTGTAACCTAGCTAAGACGTAACTATAAATAAACTAGATATATTATACTGGGAAATGACTCTGGCCTCGTAACACAGCCTAACGGCTACCACGAGGTCAGAGGATTCCAAACATATTGTGACAATTTATTTGGCAAATAAATGATTTTGTATTTTGTATTTTATAGTGTCCGTGTATTATTTGACAAGATCATTAAATCTATGCATAGTTATGGCTCGGTGAGTTCTTTGTTTGAATATAATAGATACAATTTCATACAGAAATCTAGATTAAAACTTTCTTACTCTTTAAGCCTTACTTGCATACAACATAGCCGTACAAAAATAGGTATCAAAGAACGGTCGGGACACTCATTAAAATATTTGAAAAGTTAAAAAACCTTAGCAGGTGTCGGCGGAGGCTCGAGGCGAGGGCGGGCGGGCGCGGGCAGCCGCACCGCAGTATGACGCGAGAGCGCGCCGCCCAACCGCGCCGCCCTACGCCGCTCCTCTCTCTAACCGTGCCTTTCTACACTATACACTACTGTATCCGAGATATCACATATGTATAACTAAATATACATTGTTAATATACGAAAAAACAATCGTCAAAAAATAATAAATAATCTCCACAAAATGCACCCCGAAAGTGAATATATGCACAAATCAGTGCGCTAAAACAGTTTAAAAAAAACATGTGATTGCAAGAAAAATTCGGATCGAAGAAAAAGTGGTTCAAGAACAAAGAAATGTGTTTACAAAGAAAAGTAACGTAGCAACCAGTCGTTTGTTATTTTAGTACAATTATATAACGTGTCTTCGATTTTATTTAATGAAATGATTAATTTAGTTTGAATGTTGAACAAGAAATTTATTTTAGATTGAGTAAATTTTATGAAGTTAAGATTACATTCATATTTCAAGTCGCAACCAAGTGCTATATGTTTGAAATATGGCGGTAAAATCGGAAAGTTTACCGTCTGCAAAAGCTATTTGAAGCAAAGTTTATTGTTTCTTCGGTATCTTATGCCAAGAACTAATGATAGCAATTACCTCTTATGAATATTTTGAAGGAACGTCTGTTTCCAATGTCAAGTTGAATCAATCAAATCATTAGAACTGGATATTAAATTATGTCTAAACGTTTCAACCCTGGCCTACTCTATATTATGTATATTACATATGCAAATAATTTTTGTATATTACAACACGTAATAAAAACAGATCGATGATTAATCAACTGATTAGTTGAACATTGTATCGTTTATGTTACAACTTTCAATGATCTAAAATAAAATTAAGCAGTTAATAACTCATTGATCAATATTTTAGAGCAATATAAAGGTGTACCAGATTTCAGGAAAATCATTAATCTAAATGTTATTTTTAATGAGTCCCCAAATCATAACAATAACGACAGTCTTTGCCACAGGAAATGACAAGTGTCAAACACTCTTATGAGTCCAGCTTGCAAACTATCACAATCACCAGCAAAATGTTAGCAACCTTAGAATATTTGATATCCCTTTACATGGGCCTCTCCGCCCTCTCCCAACTTATTCCATCATTTCCATCTAGTAAAATATTAGACAACGCCACTAACATATTAACTTACTGGTAACATTTTTTCAGGTCCAAAGAAAGTCGGAGGATTCAAACCGTAAAACGTTAAGACACGAGTGAACGTTATACCAAAAAAGTTGATGTTAAATTAATTATATTAGATGTGGATGAATAGCGTTAAGGACTTATATATAAACCCTACTGCCACTTGTTGTCATGGAAAACGGTGCCTTAAAATATGGGAGCAACAACAACAATAATGATGCAGTCGAAGAAAAAGTGGTAAGTTGGCGCACAATACAAGAGAGTAAGCTTACATTTTATATATCATCATCATCTTTAGCCGTTGTCAAGTCACTGCTTACTCCTATTTATAAAAGTACTAAATTTATGGACCAAGAGCTAGTGATGCTTTTTTATTAAAAAACATAGAAATATGAATACTTAACATATATAATATGGCTGGGAGTAGGTTCTAATCCAATACAGGCATGTTCCATCTTGGGATATGTACAATGTACAGTGTTCGCTTATGCAGATATACCTAGTCATCAAGTACCGACTGACTTTGCCCACTGTAACGTGTAAAAACATGTTTTTTTCACAATTTTAGTGGGTACATCATAAGTACCAAATCCACCATCACCTAAACTTAACCCGTCTTATTACAAAACGCAGTTTAAATATTAGTCCAGGGCTTTGAGAATAAAAAGTGGGTTCTTGTTGTTCAGACATCACATACAAGCAATCAAAATGTCAACTTCAAATTGGAACTTTGATTTAACATTGGTACATTTTGACAGTTTGATAATTATGACAGTAGACAGACAATTTTCGAACAACTAAAACGGACTTGGCCTAGACTAATATTTAATCCACGTTTTGTAATAAGACGGAAATATTATCTATTGGTGGAGTGTATGGGTCATATTTTCACACAATCTGTAGACTGGAAAACTAACGACAAATCTGTCATTCACTAGCTCTTATGGTTTTTGTAAAGTAATATGCGTACATAAACTTCAAAATATTTTAGTATTTATATGATAAAAACTAATAATACTAGAAAGTCAAACAACAGGATTCAAATTAGCCGGTCTTGGTTATTTTTGTTTGCTTTCCTATAGGTTTGCAAAAGAGCCTGACGATGAATTTTAGTATACCTATTCTTCTAAATAATGCAAAACAATTTATTGAAGTAGCAAATGTATAGTAGTTCCACTTGATATGTAGTGAATCATCCTAAATAATTTTCATCAAAAGTTAAATATTATTAGTACCAACCTATTTCATTACCATTTATAACTGTAGGATAGTTTAAACAGATTTACTGCATGTTTTAGTGCTCTTATGCTTGTTGCAAAAATATACTGTCACCTTTCTTTAATATCTTTCTTAATGTATATACTCGTACCTATCTATACATATATTTATATCTATTTAGTTATCCTATTATTCTTATAAATATGTATAAAAATGTGTATATAGCAATAACCCGTTTATCTAATTATCTTTTTGTGTCTATAATAATATTTGTCATGTACCAAAAACGGTTTTTCTTTAACAATTCTATTCTTTTTTACTTGCTAAATAAAGTAGATGACCGGTGTCGTTTGTACATACATGGAGGCTTTATTAACAAAACTGTAAATGTGCTGAAAACAATATAGTCGGACCAATATCATGCATAATATAAAAGTAGTTGTCCCTGGCACTCGTATGTGGTCTCGAAAATTGTTTTAGTCTGCAATATATGCTTACAAAATTTTGTAAGAACAAAAAATAGAATAGATACAGTTAAGGTTAAATTCCGTAGACTACCTACAAGCCCGAAAGTATAAATATAAGCAAAATTATGTAATAAAATCAGATCTAATTCTTTTGAATAAAACGTATTTATTTATACTATATTTATATATATGACTGTTTACTATATATCTTTCAGTCTGAAAATCCCATTAAATATTAAACCATGAAAATATGTGGTATAAAAATCCTTGAAATGAACTAATTTTACGAAGTAAAATTTCAAAGCTAAGATATTTTATATCTTACTTTCGCAGTAAAATTCAGTCCCTAAATAAAGCACATGAAATAAAACACATCTTTTCATATTTCATACAAAATGAGTTGTATTTTTAAATGTACACTGTAATGAGCCAAGATGTGTACTAAAATTAAGATAGATACTAGACTCTAAAGCTAAGTACTAGGACTCACTTATGAAGATTTTATAAAAGAATAGTCGTTTAAAAAACTTTATACTTTTTTAACTAAGTGTACAAATTGTCTCGATATAAGCGACTGATATGGGTTTTGCTAATCTGTTTGTAGGTACACGTACAAATTAGTATGTTGATGCTTGATTTATCGCAGTTCTCAACCAAATTAAAAAAATTGTCGGCTGATTGCATTGAGGTTTTCCATTTTCAGCTAAGAATTAATATATTGGTGCAAAAAATTGTAGATTCAAAAATCCGAATATTCGTTACTAAGAGGCTTAAAAGCCGTCATGACTATTTTTAACCGACTTCCAAAAAAAGGAGGTTATCAAGTCTTCTGAAAGTTTTTATTTTTGCTTTTTTTTGTGGGGATGTTACGCGATTACACCGTTGTTTAGCAACCGATTTCAAAAATTCTTTTTTTATTCGTTAAGGATAGTTTTCGAGATGGTTCCATAAAAATTGTTTATCATTCGGTTCAGTACTTTTTGAGAAAAAACCAATAAAACAACAAATTGATAAAGTTTATGCAAACCAATTTTACCCATATTTCCAATACTACTAGTGGGATTTTAATACAGTTTTCTGTAATGTGTTAAGGTTTAATGCGTGCATCTTTTTAGCTATGTATTACGATGACAACTCACCAGGGGGCGCTGCTGTATACACTATATCTTCTGAATTATCAGCCCGATTTTGATGCGGTTTTCTGTGATAGGCTTAGATTTGCTTAGCAAATGAATTTATGTTGTAGTTTTTTTTTTGATAGGCTTTGATTTGTTCAGTAACGTGACAGTAGAGATGAAGTCGGTTTTTGCTTTTGTTTAAAATAATATTATTTTGAGCTTAGATTCTACCCAGTTTTAGATCCTGAGATACATAGGTAACAAACTTAGTATTAATTGTTTACTACCTAAGCTTTGATTGTTTTGCTCGTGAATCCGAAGGAATTGGAACCAAATCGTAGATGTCGCTAGTCTTTGAAACACGAGTATTGTTTCTTCAATTCAATAGACGATATATACAGTATTCTGTAAGCAAATGTCAACAATAAACAGGGTTGTTATACAACATCGGATAGCATAAGCACAGGCAGCTATAATTTACATAATAAATCGGAAACTACAATGTTATATGTCATGCTTTACTAAACAGATTAAAATATTCAAGCTTATTTCTTTATTTTGCAAATAAATACCAGATATTGCTAGTCTCATCATTATACCATTATATAAGAGTGAATGGGTGTTTACTGGCCTGTTTGTTCAGCTTTCACGCTGCAACGGAGCGACGAATCATCGTGGTTTTTAGTTTGGTGATAGTATAGAGGTTTAATAGTGTCACAAACATCGCGACAAAAACCGTTAGCATCCAATCTCTTCTCTCTTGAGTCGTATTTCCTCATTACTGAGGGTCGTGACTCCCCCGCAGAATTAATTGGTTAGGGGAGTTCTCTTTACATCGTGGTGGGCGCCCAGGTCCTTCCTCGGAAAACACATATCCTCGGATATTGTGGTCCTCAAACATGTCGGTTTCCTCACGATGTTGTCCTTCACCGCATCCAATTACAAGATAAATTTACTCATTATACAGAAAACGGCTTCTATGCCCACTCAATCGTTTATTTCACGAATCCAAAAATCAAATGTCAGAAGTAGTTACCTAATTGAAACTATGATAACAATGACTTATAATTCAATATTGACCTTCGAATGGAAAACATTTAAGTAGCACCTGGCTGTGATAAATTAAACAAAGCAATTATAAAGTGCAAAGTAACATCTTCATGCAGTTACTAGTTTTTTTATTTATTTTAAACCAAATGCGACCCTTTTCACTAAATTGAAGAAGCCTAAAATTTCTAGAGATTTATAACGCTCCAAACTTACTTACCTAGCTTGCTACATTTGCGTTGATGAAATTATCGTCATCGTATTTTAGAAAAATCTATAATATAAAAATGAATCGCAAAATGTGTTGGTAAGCGCATAACTCAACAACGCCTGGACCAATTTGGCCAATTCTTTTTTTTAAATGTTCGTTGAAATTCAAGGATGATTTTAACGGCGAGAAATATTCGAATAATTCCCGGGAAAACCCTAAAAACAGCCCTTTTCTTTTTCCTGCACAAACGTTTTCTAACTAAATCGCAGAGTAAATTTGAGCTTTATTGCTATTGTATAAAGTTCACTGTTGTTGTCTATGCAAGGTGTGTTCCTAACGTCAAAGATAGATAGCAACAAAAAACTGCCACTTTACAAATCTTTTTGACAGGACGAAGTCTGTCGGGTCCGTTAGTACAAAATAAAAAATACGTAGGTAAATTAGTATTCTTATAACACAGAGATGTGTTAGATGCCATGCCTTGAAAAAATAAATTATAAAGATAAGTTTATTGTAAACAAATTTGTTACTGCTTAAAAGTAGCTCTCCCGCTATCTTTAACAAAATCAATAAAATAGCCGTGCTGCAGAGAGGGTCTTCCAGGGATTCTTGTTTATAATTTTGTAGCAGGTTAATAACTAAATCTGATCTTATGGGGATCTGGTCTCGTACCTTGGTATACTTATCCGTAAAAACTTACGCAATGAATTAATTCTTCGGGAGAGAAACGACATTCAGTAAAGAGGAAAAATAAATAAAAATAAAGTAAAGAGGGATACCACCTAAAAGAGAAAGAGAGAGTAATATTAGAAACGGTTCATGCTATCTACAAACAACTGTCGATTGCATCGACATCTAATATCAGAAGCTGCTTACCCAATGATGCACCTTGAATAATAAACCACAAGACGCAGGCCATGATTGAATATTGCATTATAAATTTGCCGATCTACTGCTCATGAATTTACTGATCCACATGTGAAGTCGTCTTATCGCTTTGAGAAGTCTGTAATAATGTAGGTATATATGTACGACAACGTAGACATGAAGTTATTACATAAATAAACGAATATTTATTTTATTAGATATTGGGGTGGGGTGCTTGGTTTGTGATATGTATTATGATGATGAACCTTGGTTAAGTAATTTTACTGTAAATTGTTTTTGTATTTTGTGTTCTGGTGTACAATAAAGCTATATTGATTGATTGATTGATTGATGATGATCAGAATATGTGAACCTGTGTTTTATACTAGTAGTGTGCTCAGATTTTGATAATTGCGATGCAGGTTTGGTTTGAACCATTAAGAGATTTTATGAAGATGTAAGTATAGGTTTCGGTTTTTAAACTATAAATGTATCTTATAGAAACCGTATGTTAGTCGTTCGTTGGCAGTCGTTAAGCCATGTCAGAGGCCTTTAGGGTGGCTTGATAAACTCTCGACACCAGAGTTGGTCACTCTCATTCGATGAGAAGATTAGAAACCGAACTAATGCAAAATCTCTCAGTGCTGTTAGCTATACCTGCATTTGATTTTAATATAAACCGCTATTTGTTCTTCGTCTACGTTTAATAAGTTGTCTCTGAACTGTGCATTCTCCCCTCTTTGAATCGTATTCCAAGATATGTTTAATACTAGGGGGTCATTACGTGACTCCCTTGCAGAATTAATTCATTGGTGGAATTCATACTAACTTATGCGTGTGCATTGTGCATACTAAAATCTAACGCCACGCTGGCTAAATCCGACTAAACGTCGCATTGCCGGTCATTAAATACTTCGCTATATTTTAAGTTACTATAACATCTAAGTGGGTTATTTTAAATTGTTTCAGACCTAAAAATACGAAAAAGAATACGTTCACAGATAAATAAATCATTGAAAATTCTCTAACTTTCTGGAATTAATTAAATTATAAAACATGAAAGATTTTTTTTAATTTTTATTTATATTTTTGCTATAAATTATACAAATCGCCAATATAAGACACTATACTTTTACGAATCTGTCTAATCCGACTATTAACCGATTTATATTTATCTACCAAATATGTTTTACAAAATATAATATTAAACCACTGCACCAAATACAAACTATGCATAAAACACAACAATCATCGCTATTCATAACACATAAAAGTATGCCTTAACGAGAGAATGTGAGAATGTACACCGATGCTATCACGCGGCCGATCTGACATACAAACCTTGAAGAAAGTGGTGCAGCGCTTGTGGGCGAAGCCGCGGTGTGTATATACTATGTATAGATTGTATAGCGCAGGTAGATATGTGACGTAGTATTGGCTGACCACTGAACAGAAAACTGTGGAGGCCACGTCACTTGATAGTAAACTTTTTTCTTGATGGCAAAGAATACAAATTGCCATTTTATAGTGGGTATATACGGTTAAGGTCCGCTTGCTAAATGATTTTAAACATGATAAAATTACGTTACAATTACGTACAAAAACAGCTAAATGTGTTTAAGACTGGTTGTGAAAGCGGGCGTTTTAGTTTGTCCTTACTAACGTATGCTATTATCAAACAAAGAGATAATAAATTAATATACAAATATAATTTTTATATACAAAATATGTCTACAATGTTTATACATATGTATATGTATTATAAAATCATATACTAACAACTATCATTTCTATAATGCGCACCAAGATTACAAATAATAGTCACACAAGTAGCTGAACTAATAAGCCTTATCACATTAAGTGATTTCTTCCAGGCAATATTGGCTTAATGAATCGTGCTTAGAAGATGTTAAAGTTATCAGCATAATCCACTGCAGGTCAAGTTGTGCTTAATCAAACTTGTCACTACGCTATCAAAAGAGTTTCTACTTCATACGAAAATTACGGAAACATGGTTTTTGAACTGTCAAAAGAGGTAAGGTTTCTAAATCGATTAATGCCTGCCACAAAAATAAATTGTAGTACACCTCGACAGTTACAGTTTCTAACAATTTATAATTAATAGTTGACACCTAGTATTATACACTCAACAATCTTGTTATTTACTTAGAATAAGTAAATATAATAAAACAAACTTTTTAACATTTTTTTTTAATCTGTGCATATTTTAATAAACACTATTTACCTACATATCTTTAAAAAACAATCAAATGGCATGAAATTAGCTCACAATATAAAGAACTCTCTCTGTTCACTCGTCAAATCCAACTTAGCAGCACAGGATCTTATTACAAAACGTGGTTTAACTATTAGTCCAGAACTTTGAAAATATGCCGTTTTTGTTGTTCAAAAACACTTTGGTTGTTTTCATCTGTTAATAATCAAATTGTCAAAATGTTAGCAATGATAAATAAATTTTCTAATTTGAAATTGACATTTTGATTGTTTGTATGTGATATATCAACATCAAGGACTGACTTTTTACTTTCAAAGTTCTAAACTAATATTTAAACCACGTTTTATATGTAATTCTTATTACATATAAAACGTGGTTTAAATATTAGTGACAAGCGGAAAGTGGACAGTTTCATCGGTCTGCAAGTTACCTACTCGTGCAGTGCTCAGCTGTGAACGCTATTATCACGCGATAGTTCAAGGGCTACCGCTCGTCTTCAAAGGACAGCTGGAAACAAATGTGTATGTTCCCTTTTTTAAATAGTTGGTCAGTTGATACATCAACCTTTTTGCGATCGCCTCCGTGGCGCAGTGGTGTGGTTACGAGTTTACGTACATAGGTTACAGATTCGATTCCCATGAAGAGTCAATTACTTTAATTGAAAGCAGAAATAGTTGTCTCTGGTCAGGTTTTACTTTCAGGTTCTGGCTAACAACTACTTTCTAATGTTCTCTCTTTATTGCACGTACCGCAAAGTTGAGACTCCCTGCCTGACTCCCTGTACCCCACGCACTATAATCCAGCGATCTTCAAAGCGAGACTGAATCGGTTCTTATCGGGTTTGCTTAACATCAGGCAAACTATGGCCATGTGCAAACCCGTTCTAGGTAAAAAAATAATTAGATAGATAGATAAAACTCTTTATTGTAACACACATTGAAAAAAAAAGACAAACAGAAACACAAAAGACTTAAAAATAGACTTATAAAATGTACTTCCTTTTAGTTTTTCTTGCGATCTTTCCATTAATTGACTAAATTTCAGGTTTACAGGCATACTTCAGGCAACCTATAATATCTAAGATTGTGAGTTTGGTAGTTTTTATGAAAAATCATTTTGAATACTTACATAGTTTTACAACGTATCATAGAACTTATTTATTCAAAAGCACACCTCTAGCGGTTAAAAAACCAACAAACTGTTAAGAAGCATAAATTTGCAAAGTTATCTTGACCTATTTCCCGTCTATATAACTAGGAGCCCCACCTTACTCACATATTTAGGTACTGCAGCTCTATTCTACGCGTTATGGAAATCAGCTTATATCTTACAGTATAAATCAGCTGTTTCTAACACATAAGGACAAAATCTATACATATAATAAAGCTAAAGAGGGTCAAAAGTAATTGAAAATTTTTGAAAATATGCTTGGGGCTTGAGAACTTAGCATTGATAACAGGACACATTCCAACAATTTATAGAATTTTTCTGTTAATTTGTTTCTCCGTTCATCGGTTTCACTGTGTCTCAAAAACGGCTGAACGGATTTTCATGATTTTTGGTATGTAGGTATGTCCCGGAAGAGACGCGAGCAAAGCCGCGAGCGTCCACTAGTAATGTATATTATTTTATGCAACAGTAAATCTGTGGTGAAGATGTAAATTAAATAAATAAATAAATAAATATTTCAGGACATATCACACAGCGCCATCTAGCCCCATACTAAGCTTACGCTTGTATCATGGGTACTAGATAACGGATATAATACATATATACTTTTTCTTTTGTAAATACATACTTATTATACATAGAAACGACCAGACTTAACACAAGTAATTACAAATTTTAATATTCAGAATTACTTGTGCCATGCGGGAATCGAACCCGCACCCCTAGATTAGAAGGCAGAGCCACTACCAACTAAGCTAACGGAGCAGTCAATTAATACTGCGCTTCACATAAAATATTTTATAAGTATTTTTTTCTTACAGGTGTGAGTGTTTTAATACTTTTTTTTTCTTTCTGTTTCTATAGCATTCGTTGGAAGCTGAAGTGGTCGGTACATGCTTGTTCCATCTTCATAGATATACAATATTTTTGTATTTGTTCTAATAGTTTTATTTCAATACGCTTACAATGGTTCATTTTAATTTAGTTAATAGTTTTATTTGTTTTGTTGTATAATATAAAAAGACAAAATCATTCGTTTAAAAAGTGTGTGTTTTAGTTAAATGAATGATATAAAATAATGATGTATGAAATAAATAATGTGAGGATATTTAAAAAGGTTGTTCTCAAACACGGTTCATTCACTGAGCGGACAAAACGCTGGAGCATGTCGTTGCAAGTTTCGATAAGCGATGTTTACCATCTGCACTGCTTACCATCAGGCGAGCAGTCTGCCCTTATGCCATTATTGTACAGAAAAATCATTTGGAATTAAAATTGAACCGATAGATGATAGTACATATAATTGAGAGAGCTGCACCAGCTAAAAAAGCCTCCCTAACCACATTGCGTAACTGGGCCCGTCGACCTTGTGATATTCACCAATCCAACCCTTTCAGACCTGATAGAAAACTATTCATTACAATCACGCAAAATATTTATGATGCTACCTAGTGTATACTCTCGGTGCAAAAATGTGGGGTATCTGTTATATTTTACATCCATGGCATAGTCTTACACAAAAAAGACGAAAATTTGCTGAGATTACTCACATGTCTTAGTAGCAATAAGCGTCCGTAGCTCAGCTAGCGGAGGCAATCGCCTGCGATTACCAATGTTAAGCAATTGTTGACGCGGTCAGTCCTTGGATGGGTGACCGACAAGTGGCATTCCATTCTGGGTGTTTCCGTGTTTACATAAGTGACTTTTTTTCGCAAATAATGAAATAAAAATCACCCGCTGAGCTAACTAACGTATTTGTAAGGCATATTCGTAGTTGAAATAGAAATCTGGTATTACTGAATCTGTTTTTGACAGATAGTATGTATATTAGTATAGTTTTTTTTTAGATCAGAAACATATATAATATTCTAGCTCTGATTATCGACTCGACAACACATGCTGCAACGCAAACCTATCACGTCGAAACTATGGAAAAGTTATTAATTGTAATAAAAAAAAATAAAAAAACTTTCCTTAACATACGAATTTCTAACAGATTATTTTACATTTGTGGTAGTTAATTTGTTTACGATTTACTTTCATTAAATTATTAGTTAGTTGAGTTGTATCTTTCTTGATGTTAGGTCCGCCTGTGCCGATAAAAGCCTCCTCCAATTTTCCTTCTGGTTGTAGCTGTCCAATTTATTATAGGTCTTAAAAATAATCAACATTTTCAAGTACTTTAAAGCACAAAATCAATAAGACCAGTGATGTCTGCCTTAAGTCCAAGTTGATATAATGTAATCCCTATAGAATACGTCGAACGAGACAAGTTAGCTCATAGACTAAGTAATCAACTTGGCGCAGCCTTCTAACATTAAGCACATTCGTGCTTGAATAGATTAGTTCAAACCGTGCGTACGTTTTGTAGTCATGTTTTAGATAATGTATAGTCATATATTTTTGTAAGGGTTGCCTGCGGAATTTCTAATTTTTTAGATACTTAAACTGAAAAAAATGTTGGCTATATCTTTATCTAACCTAAACCTAAAAAATCAAACATAATTGCTCCGAGTGTCACATAACTAAAAAAGTGAGATAAATGTGGAAAAAACTATTCTTACATGTAGTATGTTTAACATTCTTATTTATTGACTAAAAAACGACAAACTAACGTTGCATAATATACCGACTTATAATTGCAGTTCAATTGAAGCATTTAACACGATTTGAAAAAGTTTAAAGAAGCAAAACATCCCTCATGTTTTATGCACAAGAGATATGATTCGAAAGTTCTCTAATTGGAAAGTAGCGCAGTTGCTACGCCGTAGCAATCTCGTAGCATTCCCGCAGAATGCAAGTCTACGCCGTAGCACCGTAGCACACGCGTAGCATCTTGTAATGACAACTTTGTTGATTAAATGAAACCAGTGCTTCTAAAATCTACATGCTCTCCTTTAGTACAAGTTTTATCACTAATTCAAACATGACCTACTTAAATTCTAGTTAAATCAATACCCGTATGTTGCGTCGAAGAAAATCTATAAAGATGCAATTACGAAAGTCTCCTCACATAAAACGTCAATCTTACCGGTTCGATGCGTAATGAAATCCCGATGGAAATTCAAATTTCAACCGCAAAATTTGCGTATTTACGTATTTTCCGCATCATGGAGCGTATACTTTACGAGCATGTCGTGGAAAGATCATGTGTATTGTGTACAATGATGGATATAAAGCCACGAATATTAGTGGTAGGGCCGGAGGTAGCTGAGTCACAGCACGTCAGGCGGCGAGGGCACGCCTGCGCTCGGGCGCGCTCGGCCGGGCTCGGGGGCGCTCGGGCCGCGTGCGCGCGCCGCCCTGTCAAGTCACGACGGTCGCGCTGCGGACTGGCGCCGCTCACTGCCATCGAATTGTTCCCCAAATACCGCGGCCGGGCCCCCTGTCTCGCGACACACGCCCCGACAACACGTACCATCTAAATAATAAATCCGACCGTCCCCTGTATTCAGTAAACGCGCGAACCGTAAATGTGTCGAGCGCTCGATCGATCGACTGCATTCAAAACTATTATTATCGTTTTGCGGGCGCCTTTTGCAGATTTAGTTGCGCTGTGTTCGAGTTTTTGATTTCCTTTTTACACTAAGCGTGGTTTTACATCGGCCGCGCGGTCTCGGAGTGCGGGTGCTTAGTTCGACCAGTGTTCAGTGCGTCACTCGTCCAGGTGCTCTGTCCCTTCTTTTGGTTGCGAGCTTGCCTATTTCTATTCTTTCAGTGTCGATTCTGCTTTGATTTAATATTTCTGTGGAAAAGCGCGATCCATGCTCGGAGTTATGACAACCATGGTATGGTTTCCTTTGTCTACATTGTTTACCTATTTTGTACATTAGTGAGGATGGTAGTTTGATCCGTTCACATTGGAATGATTTCATATTAATCAGGCTTGAGACGGATGTCTCTCCGCATTCAAAATCTTGTCATTCACATGAACTTTTGCTCCGTAGATTGTTACATAGGACTAGTATGTTGGTACATAGCTACAAGTTATATAACGATGTCAATATCAACACGGGCTTTAGAGCTTGCGGTAACTGTTGATCGCGTACAGTCGGCGCACCATGTTTGTGCCATTGTTCTTGCTGCGGCGACCATTTTAAATGTAAGCTGTTGGGAAGTATGCAGCATGCAGCCCCTCCCTTCTGGTCGCTCGCCCGACTGCATCTCCCGGGTTGTAAACACCCGGCTGTGTCCACACCACCCGGGTATGTTTCACCCGGGTGCATTCAAGCGCCTATCACCAAGCTTACGCATGTCTCTTGCCGGATTACTGCCTTACATCAAGTAGAGTATTTGCTATCTATTTCCTACTCTCCTACCGTTGCGTAATAGTTTTCAAACATATATCATCAACACAAACAGATTGTACCTACATTCAGAAAATGAAACCATTTATTTATATAAAAACCTAAAAATTATTAGGTACATTTCAATTTCAAATATTATGTCTAAAGAGCCTTACCTATTTACATTCAAAGTAATATTTCATGTATTTTAACTAGCTATTGTTTAAAATCAAGTAAAAATACACAAAACAAAGCAATTAGTTAAAATTAACGACCAGTCAAGCGCTATTGAAATGTCACCTTCAAGTTAAAATACAAAACACGAACGGGTTTTTGTCGTTTCATTCCTTTTTTAGTACGATGAAATAAAAATATGAATTAACTTGTTGAAGCCTGCGGTGTTACCCACTTCAACCGTGCATAATAAAATAATGGTTTATTTACAATGTTTTAATTCAGACTCGTTATTTTAATGTAAGTGCACCCCATAGTTCGAGATTGAAGTAGTATCATACATAAACTTACAAATATTGAAGAAAAATAAAAAAAGCCTGTAATAAGTATGGCGAACAACAAAAACACACAAACACACGTTGCCTTAATAATGTTTTATTTATTTCTTGTCTTTTCCCTTGATCAGATTGTGTGGTCTTCCCTAACAAAACACACACATACATAAAAACTTTTTCCCTAACAACCATTAAGTGATTCTTAACAAAGACATACACACACACTCACAAACTTTTGTACAACAATTTCGTGTGGTGTTCCAACAAAGGCAGGTGGAATGACAGCCATGGTATCGATTTTACTGCCACTAGCTGCCGTCTAGACTACTGTCGACGACTGAATACGTTATACAAATACATACTGCAGTATTAAATACAATATTTAACAACTTACATAAAAAGAGGAGGCTCTGTTAATTTTAAGACGTTTTTGTTATTTGCAAAATAATCAGTTGTTTTGTGCAAATACTGCACCATTATATACGATATTTAACGGATAGCCATGAAAAATAAAGTTCTATACATTGAAAGGCATTTTGTTATTTGTCAGATAATCTATCGTCGATCTATAAACGAGTATACTTTATTTCATCCTATAACATAATATAGGTATATTCGATGCGAATACTGAAAAGCCCGTTTAAAATACCAATTTATTTATTTTATGATTGCATGTTGTTATTTTTATATAATATATATGAAAGTAAAATAAAATTATTTCCGTATTTTAAAGGAGACGTGCTTAACGTAC